>JAUTXW010001646.1:52500-185000 GCA_030620095.1 Kuschelorhynchus macadamiae | reverse complement strand
TTTTCATTCCGGGAGTACATCCGTTCACTACTGTCGTTCTGAAAAGAACAGTTTTGCTGACTTTTCCCCAAAATCACATTTGGCTTTTCCGAATAGAGACTGAAGTGTTGGTGACTGCGACGCTTCCTTATATACCCCCACTCGGGGCCGAAGATTATATCTGCGCAGGCGTTGGTCGTTATTTATGTTTTCCGGATGGTGCTGTTGTTGTTGCGCTAATTGCGCTTGAGTTTTTGCGATTTTAGATTTGTCGATTATTGTCTTCCATACTGTTGGTAGTTTTAATGATTCGTCCCTTTTATTTAAATCACCTTGCTTTTCAATTTCTATGGCTTCTCGGATTATTCTGGTCTTATAATGTTCTATATTGGCAATCTCCCTACACCCATCGAAATTTATTTTATGGCCGCGGCCGGTTTCCTGATGATGTAGGAATAAAGCTGAGGTTGTTTGTTTATTTCTGATGCTGAGTTTATGCTCTTCCACTCCACTCTTGTTGATATTCGCCTGTTAGTTAGTACAAAATACACCTTGTGAGAGAACTTAATGAAGATAATTCCTATCGGCAATTACAATATTGTGAAGTTATGAGTGAACGAATTATAGACAATGAAAACCTTCTATTCAACACTTGTTTGAGGTACACACCCAATAAATGTTTGGGCTGGTAGTTTTGGCGATCATATAGTTGGTACTTATATAGTTGGTCCTTTTTTCTTGCCTGGAAATTTGACAGGTGAAATGTATTTACAATTATTACAAGATCCAGCGTTAACAGCAATAATTGAAAATCAATGATCGGCAATACGTTGAGAATAGGTTGATGTTCCAACAGGATGGTGCCCCGCCACATTATGCATTATTTGTTCTACAATATTTAGATCAGACATGTCCAGGTCGATGGATAGGAAGAAGAGGTTCTATTGAATGGCCCCCAAGATCGCCGGATTTATCACCTCTGGCTTTCTTTCTATGGGGGTCACTTAAAAAGGAAAATCTATGCGACTCAACCGACTTACAAGATTTGCAACAAAGAATTGTAAAATTCAAATTACTCCTGAAATATTGCAGAATGTGAGGCAACGTTTTGAGCAAAACCTCTATTACTGCATGGAGAGTGAAGGTGGCCATTTTCAACATTTACTTGGGTGACGCCTAAGTACGTTCTTGTTATTCATTATTGTGCAGTTTTTTTAGACTCAAGTTTTTAAAACCCTAAAATTAAAGAAATCCGTATGCTTGCGTAAGTGACGCAAGAGTTAAAAATGCATTAAATAATAACATCAGTATCCTCATCAGTTATTTTTACACCACTTGTTGGTAAATTTCTTGCAATATGATGTATTAAAGTCTACTTTAAGCTTCAAATTAAAAAATCTCTAAAACTACTGAACTAAAGTACATGATATTTTAATCATTTTAAAGGGAATCGAAAGACCTCTAAAATTAATTTTCCATTTAAGATTTTAGGGGTGGTGTCACCTCTGCCTAGGGGGCTGCAGGTATGAACGTAATTTTATGACAAAATTGACGGGTCTGAGCGTTTTTTAAAAATAATTATGAGCTACTCATAAATGGCTCTGTTTTGTTTTCTAAGCGCCACCATGTATATATATATATATATATATATATATATATATATATATATATTTATTTATTTATTTATTTATATATACTGCACAAGATCCAATATTCTTGGGTTTGGGTTCAGTTTTAATTTATATTTTATTTGACATTCGCCCTGGTATTTTGGGTATCTTCGAAAACCTATATCATGTTAAAAAATATAAGTGCTTACATTAATATTTAAAATTGAGAAAAGGATATACCTTAGTATTTAAAGTTGTGAAAAGTAAGACTGATAAACATTTATGAGATACACTGTGTGTCTTCTATGTTTATTATTAATGATAAAAATTCTGCTTTTTGCTTTTTTTTTTCAAGGTATCAACATTTTGAATGCGTTTTATTTTTCATAACTTAACCATCCTTTCGCTTTGGTTTTTTATGTTTAACTCAGTTCTATGTAGTTTTCTGTATTTATTCTTCTAAATATATGAATATTTTAACGTCAACAGGAAATCTCATGATAGAAAATATAAAAGATAATGTGCAACATCATTGGAGGAATCCTGATTGTTGCAATTGAACCGCCTAAGAGTCAAATTACTTTCCTGGAATGTTAAATATTTTTGGTGAAAATATAATTAGGAATAAAACAATTAGAAAAGCTTAATAAAGAATTTAGTGTCAAAAACTGGAAAAGTGACAACTGCCGTGTATCTTATTTTACATGGTTGCCATTATGCATTTGCTATATCAGCTATAACTATCATTCTCTTTGCGGCGATTAAAATATTTAGACGTTTTTTGAGTATTTAATTACATGTAATTTATTCGCCATTCAGTAGGTTTTCTAACCCTAAACCAGTAGCAGATCAGAATCTCGGTTTATATCGAAAATGTAAAAGGATGATAATTTTGTTTTTGCATTTTTGTAGTATATATTAAATTTTAAACATATTTGATCTAAGATACCTCATATTTAAAGTTAGTGTGTTAATAAAGTCCATCTTTGGGGTATTTGAAAGCAAAAAGAGTTAGACCAGATATAATTGCAGTAAGATTTAAAACTAACATAGAACGGAAGCTTTCACGGCTTTGATCAATTAAGAAATCATGGCTCTTGGGATTAGACCGTGTCAAATTGGAATTACTATCCGACGTTTCGCCTTCGATTGCACGAGGCATCTTCACGGATCTTTACTCCACGAGGTCTGAACACTGAATGATCTCGAAGAGATTAAGGCGGGCTTTTATACCCGACTTGTGCTCTCCGAACCGTGACCCTGTGTTGAGCGGTTTTCACGTGTGATGTAGACCGTAACCCGTGTCTCTATTGAAATTTTTTGTAAGGCAAGCTTCCATACATCTACTTATTTCATTTTTCAGGGAACTTTTTATGAACAAACTTCAGGGGCAGCTATGGGATCTCCTCTATCACCTGTGGTAGCGAATATCTTTATGGAAGCCTTTGAGGATATTGCTCTAACATCCGCTCCAGTAAAACCGAAGCACTGGTTTAGATATGTAGATGATGCTTTTGTTGTTTGACCTCATGGACAGGATTATCTCCTCATATTTCTGGACCACCTTAATCAGCAACATCATAATATCAAGTTCACGATAGAAATTGAATCTAATGGAACAATTCCCTTTCTAGATGTATGTGTTCAAAGGAAGGAAAATGGTACATTAGGACATTCTTTGTATAGAAAACCGACGCATACAAATAGATACTTAAATGCAAATTCTCATCACCATCCAGCACAGAAGAAATCGGTTATTAACTCACTAGTATTCAGAGCTATTTCGATTTCTGATCAAGATTCTTTAACATCGGAAACATCGAAACTGACCGAAGCTCTCAGAGTGAATGGCTATTACACTGAAGATATTACGCGTTCAATTAAAAGATATAGTAAACCAACTTCGCCAAGGGAGAATGATAAAGAGCCTCCATTAGGTAGTGTTGTTCTTCCCTACATACATGGCACTACAGACAAAATAGGACGATTACTTCGGCGGTCCAACATACGTACAATCTTCAATACATATAAGAAGATTGGACAATGCTTGCGATCCCCGAAAGATCTTGTACGTTTCCAAACAGAAGGAGTATATAAAATTCCTTGTTCCTGTGGAGAAGTATATGTGGGAGAAACAGGACGCTCAATATCAACTAGACTTAAGGAACATGAACGATGTATAAAAAAGAAACAACTTGTTCAATCTGCTGTAGCTGAACACCAGCATAACACTGGCCATTTCATAAATGTAAAAGAAACGAAGGTTCTAGCGTCGGTTCCAGGTTTTTATAAACGAAAAGTTAGAGAATCTATTGAAATATTTAAACATACAAAAAATTTCAATAGAGACACGGGTTACGGTCTACATCACACGTGGAAACCGATCTTAACACAGGGTCACGGTTCGGCGAGCACAAGTCGGGTATAAAAGCCCGCCTGAATCTCTTCGAACCCATTCAGTGTTCAGATCTCGTGGAGTAAATATCCCTGAAGATGCCTCGTGCAATCGAAGGCGAAACGTTGGATAGTAATTCCAATTTAACACGGTCTAATCCCAAGAACCATGATTTCTTAATTAAATTTAAAACTCTTAGGTCGCTTATGTTTTGCTTATATGATGCATATTTTGTAATTATGATATGTAGGAAAAATGTTACTATTTTGCATATGTCGCCTTAAACCTATAATTGCCTAACTTCCCTCGTTATGAATCTTTCCTTAGTGAAGTTCAACCCAATAGTCATTTATATACACTGCGCTTTCAAACACTTATATACACTGTGTACCTTCTTATTGGGCGCCATTTTGTTCCGGATTCGTACTAAACAGTTTCTACTTATGCCACACCTGTTTTTTGGATGTAATTTATAATAAATTGTAGTATTAGTTTTTTTAACACCACCATATTGAATTCATACCAGTTTGTCCCTATATAACATTCAATTTTTGTTTTTTATGGTCTATTGAATTAGAGGATATTTTTTACGTTGATTTTTTCAAACATTTTATTTGACTCCCATTTTGTTTCACCATCTTGAAATCAATTTTACCGGTATATCTCTATATCGCACTTAATGCTTGCACAAAATTGGAAATCAATCTAATAAGTACCTCTTTCAAGCTGATTTTTTAAAATATTTTGGTGAATAGCTATTTTGTTTTGTTATCTTGTATTCATTTTTGTCCAAAATTTGAAGTCAACCGGGTAAGTAGAGACAAAGACAAAGAGACGTATTAACAGACAGACCGACAGAATTAAGAAAATATGTTCTTTGGTATCTAGGGCTGCTAAAACGTGAAAATCTGTAAAACATGGAAGAGTGATTTTTTTTCACGACTACATACACTTTATTTCGCCATTTTGGATTCGTACTACAATTTTACCAGTTCATCTCTATATTATACTTATTTTTTTGTACAAAATTTTAAATTAATCTAATAGGTAGTTTTTTCAGGCTGATTTTTTAAATATTTTATTAGGCCGCCATTTTGTTAACGCCATCTTGGATCCGTACCAAAATTTTACCAGTTGATTTCTACGTAATACAACATTTGAAGTAAATTGTGTAATCAGTTTTTTAGTAATATTTTCTTTAAGATTTCACTAGGCTTCTATTTTCTTCCGCCATATTGGATTTTTACATAAATGTTTCCTGTGACCCTTAATGTCTGATCCAAAATTTGAAGTCAGTCGGGTAAGTAGTCTTGTACCTGTTGCGCAAACAGACAGACAGACCGACAGCCAGACCTACGGAATTGAAAAAATATGTTTTTTGGCTTCTAGGGACCCTGAAAGGTGAAGATCTGCAAACATTTGGGAGGGGTTTTTTTTACGCTTATAATACTTCCCTTTTAAAGTATAAATAACTAAAAGTAAAAAATGAATATCTTTGTAATTTTTAACGGAAAATTCTATGTATATTTATTTCATCAAAAATAATATTTTTACTTATTTATTTATTTATAATATGTATTTATTTTATTCAACGGTTGTAACTTGTTGGATCTAGATCTAGAAAAAATTCAAAGCCAAGGCATATGTATTCTAATTTATTATTGTTTTCTGTAACGGCACAAGAAAATCAGAACCAGTGGGTGAATGAATATATGGCGATATTTACCTAATGTTTCGTTTTAGGAATAATTTAAAAATTATGTGGTTGATGTCGAGTGATTCAGGAATATTTCAATGTTTTGCTGCTAATCCAGCAGGAAATATTCAAGCCGCTGCTAGTTTGAAAGTTTTATCTAATTCTGGTAAGTCTAAAAACCTCCTTAATTTATATTTTACAGATTACATGCTTTTTTATATTTTGTTTTATATGTGTCCGCAAATAGTTTTTGGTTTGGTGGTTTAAATACCAATTTGATAAAGATATGAAGGCATATTTGTTATATGATCATAAATCGGTAACAAAATGAAACGAGAGAAGTCATAGACATCTAGATATGGCAACGTGACCTCCGAGTCGACTTTTCCTTCACCTGCACGGCCGACTTTATGGTTTTTATAGTGATGTCGCGAGACGAGACATGAAAAGGTCTTCTCTCGTCTCGTCTCGTGATACAAGATAAATGCGATCCCTTGTTACACAAAATACTACCTAATTAAGTGTTTAAAATGTCTGCTGTTCCCTTAAACACATAGTTCAACACGTCTTTCGAATGCTCTGTAATATTTGTAAAACAATTTCTAATCCTCAACTTCATGTCTTCCTTTTTTGTGGGAGGTATTTTGTACACTTCTTCTTTAACATACCCCCATTTGTTAAAGTCCATTTTTGTACGATCTAGCGAACTAGCCGGATACGAAACAGGTTCACCTCTTCCAATCCAACAATTTGTGTATGTTTGATTTAAAAATATTCTGATAGGCCCTGTAGAATGGACTGGGACAGCGTTTCATTTGGCATTTGAGCTAATAACCCAGGTAAATGATTTTGCAAAAAATCTAAGGAACGTCCCCGGTTACCTTTTGCTCTAAAAAATATGGTCAAATTACGTGGTATACCCCCCCCCCATACATTTACCCCCGTATTCACTAAAAAGGTTTAAGATTTAGACCTGGTCTAGTTGCCATGGTACTTAAAACTCTCAGTTCGCCAATTATGTTTCACTTATGTCACTGTCATTTTTGTAATTGTGACATAGAAAAATTATTTTTTCACTTGTTAAAAATGTCATTATAGTAGAGATAGGTATAAGATCACCTTACTAAAAGTTAAAGAGAACTGATAACGGCACACGATAGGATAGTTGAATACAGGATGTGCAATTTAAAAAATCAGAGAAAAATTAGTTTCAATTTTACCAAGTTGGCACACTCTGTATAAAATTATTAGGTGGGCGAATATCTAACCTCTTAGTTAGACATTTATCTTCTTTGGTACAATTTTTCTTTATTGAAATCGTTGTAGGTTAGACGTTATAGCAAGTTGTTGAGAACCATGATTTTTTTTAACTTTAGATGTTTTTTGAATAATTTGGCAACGTCGAAATGAAATGCAAACCTAAATATGTGTTATATGGAGAATTTCTTGGGAAATCCAAATATTCAAAAATATATAAGGTACCCATTTAAAAAAAGTTGAATCTTAGGTGCCTCACTTTTGTATAATTAGAAATATTTTTAAATTGTATACTTCTTTTAGTTATACATCTTTCATAAAAAAAAATTCAAAATTATAAAATATGAGGGAGATATGGTACTTTGTCACACTGTTGCGCCACCCTGTATATATTGATTTTATTTTGTGAAATAGTATATTTGCGGACACTATTTAGTTGTTATAATTTCTTTTCACTATATTTTTGAGTTCAGTTTTATTAATTTTCATTTTATTTTTTTTTCCCTTTTCTCTACCTATTCCTCCCCATATACCTTATTTTGCATGCATTCGTTAAAATTGCACGCCTACTTTTGCATGCTACAATTATCGGAAACTCGCTAAAAACAATCATTAGTCGAAACAAAGGAGAAGAAAAAAAGACCCAAAAAAGTTCAATCGAAATCCATGGACTCCTCTTACAAACAGCAATCGATATCCCTCTTTACCGCGCTTAAACCAGAGGAAGGGGGAGCTAAACTGGGGGATGTAGACTTTGGTCATTTACGGAAACCTAACGTGGAAAGTAGTGATGCAGCTATCGATCCCCACACCGCGTTCAATTCTCTAAAAAGTAGCGAGTCCACTGATGAGATTAGCTTGGGCGACATCCAGTCAGCTTTTTCCTCCCTAAAACCCCTTTCAGTAGGTAACTCCGAGAAGAAGATCACAGAAGGATTGCCTGGACCCCCAATGGACCTGAAAGCTGTCATCATTAAGGCTAGGTTTGTTATTCTGAGCTGGAAACCTCCAGTGGAAAATGGCAACAATGTAGAGGCTTATTCGATATATTGGAGACAGGAGGGAAGTGATAGGTGAGTTAAACTTACTGATGATATACAACTTATTTAGACTTATATAACCCTTTGCTTTAAAACTTGTCTTCCGAAAATAAAAGTATATAGTTTTTTTTATAAATCGAAAACACTGCATGAGCTGGGAGACATTCAGGCGGACTTTTATACCCGACTTTTGCTCGCCGAACCTTGACCCTGTTTTACGATCGGTTTCAGCATGTGATGTAGACCGTAACGCGTATCTCTATTGAAGTTTTTTGTATGGTTTGAAAATGTAAAGAGGTTCTCTAATCTTTCGTTTATAAAATCCAAACATTTATAAAATGACCAGTGGTATGCTGGTGTTCATCTACAGCAGATTGAACAATTTATTTCTTGTTAATACTTACAAGTTCATATCTCTTAAGTCTAGTGGATATTGGCGTCTTGTTTCTCCCATATACACTTCTCCACAGGTACAAGGAATTTTATATACTCCTTCTGTTTGAAAAGGTACAACATCTTTCGGAGATGTTTGCAGCATTGTCCAATTTTCTTATGTGTATTGGAGATTGTACGTATGTTGGACCGTCGAAGTAATCGTCCTATTTTGTCTGTAATGTCATGTATGTAGAGCAGAACAACACTACTTAACGGTGGCTCCATATCATTCTCCTTTCGCGGAATTGGATTCCTATTTCTTTTAAGTGAACGCGTAATATCTTCAGTGCAATAGTTCTCAAAAGAAATCCGTTATCAAATCACTAGTATTTAGAGCTCTTTCGATTTCCGATCAAGATTTTCTAACAACAGAAACAGCGAAACTAGCTGAAGCTCTGAGAGAAATAGCACCACCTCCCCTTGTAAGATCTTTACGAAAAAGACTGATAACGTATTTTGCGTTAGATTCTTGTTTGCAAAACGAAAACCTCATGCAGTAAATAATAAATTGACATTTATTAGAGCGAACTTTACTGAGTGTTTTTAACTTTTCTATATTTTAAGGTATTTTTTTATAAAGTAATTTATCTGTGTAAGAAAACATATTTAATAAATTTTAGACTACATTAACAAAATGTTGTGATGTGTTACCTAGTTAGAACGAAAAATTAGCAAAGGTAGTTCTAAACGTAATGTTCATATAATGTATATGTAATATGGGAATATAGTAAGTAGTATAAAGGGTATCAGTTTTTTTGAAAACTGGTGTATTTATGCACTTGAACAATATAAATAAATAAATAACGCCTTATATTACGATTTTTTTTACAAACATTAGATAAATATTAACTTTTTTTTTTTGAGGAATCGAATGAAGTGCTACACCTAATTTCACTTCTACATGTCACTCATATACTCTCCCAAGCACACAGCATCCTCAGAACCAAAATTAACAGTAAACTTATTTTACTTGCACAGTAGATATATTCTCAAATGATATTAAGTTTTCATTCATTTAGCAGTTTAAAAATTGCATGATGTCTTAAAATTAGTAGTAACAAAAAGAAAAAGAGAAAACATAGCTATTTTGTGATGAAAAAAAAATAATGTGGTACCCAGAGGCCAGATTAAAAAGTAGTTTTTTATTGCTTGTTCAAAAAATATTTTTTTAATTTATATTTAAATTTATTTATATTCAACAACTTAAAAGTTTGAGGCAGTGAGTTATAAAAAGAAATTTATTGAAAAACGAAACTTCTAGAAAAGAAAGCTGTTTTTTGATGAGGTAATACAAAATTGTAGTTAAACCTTGTGGTTCTAGAATGAACGCTTGAATGACTTAAGAACTTGTTTTTTAGATGTGATGCAGCGCAAGGGTCAAGAATAGTTGGGAATAAAGTTACTATTATTAGTTAGGCAAAGTCCGTATAAAAAATCACAATATTTAAAATGGGACAACACCAGAGATTCACATAACATGTTTTTGTTTTTTTTTTATCCAAAATATTTCTGTTATAATATATAAGTCTTAAATTAGAGTAAGCCCTTTTCAAAACTGATTTAAAGTTCTTATTATGTTCTGTAAAGAATAAATTCTTATTATTTATTGTAATAAGAAGGTTGTTTTTCACAAAATCCTTATTATGTTCAAAAGAAAGAGGATCAAGCGTATCAAGGTCACTATTAATTTTATGGTTTTCTTGTTCATATAAATCTTTAGGAAAATGAAAACAAATTTGTGTGTCATGCTCATGACACATGTTCCAATTTTACAATAATTTTAACATTTTAATATATCTGAAGTATAGATAATAAAAAACAAAGGACCTAAAATTGACCCTTGTGGGGAACCCAGTTAAATAAGATTTAATGATTTGAACTGCAAAACCATCAAAACCAAAATATTTTAATTTGGCACATAATAATTTATGGTTAATAGTATCGAATGCCTTAGAATAATCAAGTAATACTAGCACACTGATTAAACCATAAACTTCAATGATATCACTCGTGACGGTAGCTAAAGCAGGTGCCGTACTATATCCCCTTCTAAAACCACATTGCATATCAGGGATTAAATGCTTATCGTAAAATATTTTGTTATTTGATTAAATAAAACTTTTTCAAAGATCTTAGATAATAATGGTGATATGCTGATTATCCGAAGATCAGAAAATTCTTTTGGGTTACTATTTTTTAATAACGGTTTACCTAAGGCGATTTTCAATGCATCTGGGAAATGAATATGAACAGTATATTTGTCAATAAAAGGCCTGCAATAATTAATCATATTTAATGAAATTTCATGAACGCCTCGAGCATTTCTATTTATATTATTTAAAATATCCCTCACCTCCAGGACTGTATATATATATATATATATATATATATATATATATATATATATATATATATATATATATATATATATATATATATATATATATATATATATATATATATATATATATATATATATATATATATATATATATATATATATATATATATATATATATATATATATATATATATATATATATATATATATATATATATATATATATATATATATATATATATATATATATATATATATATATATATATATATATATATATATATATATATATATATATATATATATATATATATATATATATATATATATATATATATATATATATATATATATATATATATATATATATATATATATATATATATATATATATATATATATATATATATATATATATATATATATCTATATATCGATCTATCCATCGTTCAAAATGATAATCCCTGTATAGTGCGGGACACGAAACAAAACCGGGCGAAGTCAATTGGTTTAGGAAGGTCGGCCAAGAAATCTCTTTAAACCAGTGGTGTCTCGTCGTTCTTTAAATAATATGGCACTCCTTTTTGACTATACGCACTTCAGATAATTAAAAAATGTAACTATGCTTAATGAACCTTTATCTATATTTGTCTGTTTTCTTTCGTGTACCGCACTTCTATATCTCTTTTGTGTTGCAAAAACGGCGAACTTTCGAATTTTAAAATGATTTAATTTTGATTTTTCTTGATTGATTTACCTATAAATATATTTTTTCTTGAGTTCTGTCATTAACGGTTCTCGGGCTATTGCCTACGTCCACTAATATTGGACCACCCAGTATAGTGATACACGATTTACAAGTCCAGATTTTACAAGGGCAGCCCAGCATCAGATCCAGTGAACGAGATTTATCAAAATTTTAATTTATGCAGTTCGACTTTGGACTCCTTTTGTCATATTACTTTATAGAGTGGCCGTGATTGTGAAGTACTATACAGGGCATTTCCTAATTGCGTGCTGATGTTAAAGGGGGTGTTTTTATGTCCTAAAAGTCTTAACTTTTAAGATACAGGATGGTAAAGTTTAAAACTAAACTAAAAATTTTTTTTCACCCCAATTCTGATGCTCTTGTGGATAACTGCATGAAATTTGATACATGTCTTCTATGCATTAAGGAGCATACGGATTTACCCAGGTTAATTACATATGCTCGCCACTGGTAGATATTTCAAAAATTGATTGTTAATTAAAAATGCCCTTTTAAGCATAAAAGACGTGTATCAAATTTCACACAGTTATTTATCTATAAGAGCATCAGAATTAGAATTTAAAAAGGCCCAAGAATCACCCCTCTTTAACATTAGCACGTAATTAGGAAACGCCTTGTATAGTACTTCACAATGACGCCCCCTGTACAAAGTAATATGACAGACGGAGACAAACGATCACTTTTGTTATACCCGAATAGCCCAAAGTCGAACTGCATAAGTTAAAAGTTTGATAAATCTTGTTCACTAGAATCAGTGCTGGCTTCCCTACTATAACTACATGGATTTGTTAATTTTAGAAAAATATGAGTTCTGTAGTTTTTCAAATATTAATTGCAATATTAGATATTTTTTGACACCCGGTATTGAACAGAAAATTAATTATTTTGAAGCAGTTTATTGACAGCTACTTTATGAATAATTTTACAAAATATATGAAAAAAAAACTAAGCCATTTTTGAAGTTGACGGCTGTGATTCTAATGGTTCGATTCCTTCTAAATCGTTGTCTTCCTCTGAAAATGATGAGGTTTCGTGGTCACTATTTGAAGATCCCAGTGTGATAACTAAATCATCAATATTCGTTTCAATTTTGCCATCTACTTCCCAGTATTTATCTTCAATAGAAGGAACATGTTTAACATACGATTTCCAATTTTCAGCCGATATTGAGTCAATGGCTTCTGATGTTATTTTATTTAAATCTTTAATTGAAAGTTCACTGGTGTTGCGCTCTTGAATATATTTTTTTACTCCTGCCCATGCAAGTTCAATAGGGTTTAGGTCGCACACGTATGGAGGCAGCCTTAAAGGTGTATCACCGAGGTTTCGTAAAAGACCGTCAATTTTATACTTTTTTCTCTAGGCTTGTTGGCTGATATTACTTCATATAATTGATATTTTCTCCATGTTGGATCACATACAAAATTGTTCGACTGATTTGGGAGGAATGTTAGGTAGAAGCTTCTCGAGCAACCCCTTTTCAAAATTATCTCTATTCATCTGTCCATGATAGTCTTCAGTTGTTAGTCCCGAGCGAAAAATTAAAGCAGCACCTGGAACAAATCCGGCTTCTGAACCAGCATGAACTATAATAAAGCGACTACTATAGCGTATTCCCTGACCCAAACCTGTAACACTTTCACTTTGCCAGCATTTGTTCACTGTCATATCGTTATCTACCCAGGTTTCGTCTAGATACACAATATTGCGCCCTTCTTGCCTATATTGCCTTACAGTTGATAGATATTTGGTCTTTCAATGAGCAATTTTCGTTTATTTTGGCACTTGCGCCAAAAATAACCATTTGATCGTAAAAGCCGATTTAAGGTTTTGTACCCGTACGGAAAATCTATTTTGTTCTTTACAGCACGAAGTAGGGGTTTGCAGGTCGGAACCTTCTTCAAGTTTATATAAAAATCCTCTATTGTTCGTCGAATTACTTGAAGATCACCATGGTCAGTTTTATCTTTGTATGATAATCGGGGTCTTTTTTTAACAGGAGATTTTAAAGGTGAAGTTCTGTTTGAATTTTTCTTACACTACTTTCCGAAACACCAATGTAAAATGCAGCGCGTTCTGTTCGATTTTGAATTGGAATAGTCAAACTATTATTTTCAGCTTCTCTAGTATAGGCCTCTATAACGCTTGCAACGCATTTATATAGAAATGAAAACAAATGCTCGAAATGTATAGGCGCCACTGGAAATAGCTTGAACCTTCTAGCGGCAAGTGCATGGAGACTCTAGGCACATCCAAGTTACAAGTGGACGAGTGCGAAATTTACTAAATCCTCGATTAATTTTCCATACCGCTTAGCTGGCGCACTTTATAGGTGAAGCGGAAAACTATTACAACAAATAAAATAACATAAAATTTATTTGCGTACACAAATTTTACTTTTCCGCTTGCTTAAGACTATGAACCTTTATTTTAAGGACCGCCCGGTTTTCTTTCGTGTCCAGCACTTTATCGCTCAGAGTGTATGAATTCAGTGTTGCCGGCTTATATATCGTAAATTTTAAATGGCCTTAACCCCAAAAACCCTTGAGTGTTGACCCTGCTGTTATATTAAATTTAAGTTTGGATAAATAAATTATACATTACCGTTAAAAGAAATCCAATATTACTTATGTTTGTCAATTTCAGAGAACGATGTCAAAATACATCACGCTCAAAATTGGAAGAGATGAATATTGGCGGCCTCTGGCCAGGTAAGGTTTACCATTTTCGGGTGGTTCCGATCAGTTCCATTGGTCCAGGCGTATCTTCTGACGTCTTGACTGTGACTACACAAGCGGAAGAACATGTTCCAAGTGCCCCTCAAAATTTGGAGGCGTATGCTACAAATCCTAGAAACATTCATATAAAATGGAGAGCTCCGGAGATATCAAATGGGAAAATTTCAAGATATACCATCTATTACATGGAGGTAATACAAAGAATATTTTATGTATGATGTAAATGATTTTTTAAACATAAAAACCTTAATTCTGTGTAGATATTGTGTTTTTTTAAGTTTTGATGACAGTTTTTGACTTTTTATTGAATATATTTCAGGATAACCAATAGCTAAATGTAAAAAAATCGGTAAATTTCCTTTACCCCGAGCATCCCTCGTTATGAATTTTTTTTCATTTGTTAGAAACAGTGATGTGTGGGCTAATTTAGTTCAGTACATAGTCTCAGTATATATGTGTTACATTTTCTGTCTTTTCAGATATTTTTATTGGGTGCCATTTTGTTTGGTTGGTTACGTTTTGTTGTCATGTTGAATTCGTAACAGTTCATCCCATTTTAACATTTAATTTTTGTGCAAAATTTAAAGTTAATTGAACACGGTTTTTTTACCTTGATTTTTTAAAAATTTCACTTGACCGCCATTTTGTTTCTCCATCTTAAATTCGAACCACAACTTTACCAGTTTATCTCTATATCACACTTAATTTTTGCACACAGATTGGCTGCTATTTTGTTTTGTTATCTTGGATTCATGTCAAAATGTCACCAGTTCACTCTTATGCAAAAATTGAGGTAAACTGGATAATTAGTTTTTTTAGTAATCATTTTTTTAACAATGTTCCGCCATATTGGATTTTTTCCAGAATATTACAACGTTATCCCCATATCATCCTTAATTTTCGACTAAAATTTGAAGACGGTCTGGTGAGTTGTTTTTAAGCTATGCCACGAACTGCCACACAGATCGACAAACGGACTGAAGGAATTGATAAAACCTATTTTTTGGCATTTAGGGACGCTAAAACGTGAAGAAATGTAAAACCTGAGGTGATTTTTTCACTATTACAAATATTTTTTTTGCCGCCATTTTGTTGCACCATCTTGAATTAGTAACACAGTTTTACTAGTTGATGCCTATACCACAATTAGTTATGGCATCCAATTTGAAATCAACCCATTAAGTAGTTTTTAAGGCTGAATTTTTAAATATTTTATTATTTGCCATTTTGTTCGGCCATCTTAATTCCAACATAATACTTGATGTTTGTGCAAAATTTTAAATAAATTGGATAGATAATTTTTTAATAATAATTTTTTTAACATTTCACTAGGCTACCATTTTGTTTCGCCATATTGGATTTTTACCAAAGTGTTACCACTTCTGATTTTTGACCAAAATTTGAGATCATACAAGACAGACAGACCGACGGAATTCAGAAAACATGTTTTTGGACATCTAGGGACCCTGAAACGTGAAGATCTGAGATTATAATACCTCCCTTTTACTAGGGAAGTAAACAAACGGTATGCAATGTACAAAAGTAACTATATAAATGACATGTATATTGTTATTTCTCTACGTATTCGTTAAGTTCTATTTTAAGATTTTTTTCAAAAGTAAAAATTTTTTAATTTTTTTAAATTCAGCCTTTTTTTTAGTAGTAATTTTGATCAACATGTAACTTATATTAATAATTGTCAATTGATGACAATGAAAACATGTTCAGAATGATTTGCCCTAATATCCGGAGATATGGATATAAAAAAAATGTATTCATGAATACAAACCTGCCGATCAGTTGTCGCCATATTATTGCATTTTTTTAACGTATATAAACTACTGATTAATTATTAGGATCAATTAAGATATCCTTAATTATACCTAGACTTATCCTTAGACTAAATGTCTCTGGTTTAAATAAAGTAAATCAGATGCGTCTTTTTTTGAGCTTAATAGACTTTTGTATTATGTACTTAAATCAACGGGTTGACAACTGTGTATAAAAAATCACAGCCTATTATTCTATTCTGGTCAACATCATCGGGTTTTTCTAATCTTTTATATATTATAGTCCATAGATCAGGATAAGTTACATGTAGTATTTCTATAGGTATACAGGTTTGCTCAAAAAAGGAGGTTAACAATATTAACTTGGCAGACAAAAAGTTCTGGCTCCTGTGTCATGTAATGCTCAATTTAAAATATTTAATTCTACTTTTTAACAACTCTGTATAACAAAAGAGTTTTTTTATCATAAATTGATTATCTTAAACCATTCTATGGTCTTTTTAGTACTGTGAAAAACGAATTTGAATTTCTGAATATGTATGATATTTTTACAAAAAAAAAGTAGCGCTCTTGCTATAGTTTTGTGCGGCATAATATGGTAGCAAAATTTGGATTTTTTTCCTTTTAAGAGGGTTATTGAAATTATCTTATTTTATTTCATATATTTTAAATGCCACAATAGTGTCTAAGAAACTGGGCTTATTCGGAGGATACGTTCCGTATACGGATCTTTGCCTTATTTCTAGTTGTGACGTAATTAGTACATCATATTGCAGACGACATCATCGGTAGAACATAATGTGGACACGTCAGAACTATATGTTGATCTAAACGGCCTAAATCCTTACACTGAATATAGTATATGGGTAGTTGCAGTCAATGAAAACGGCGCTGGCGCCGCCACTGAAGAAAAAATCGTTCGAACCTTTAGTACGCCACCCTCAGATGCTCCCAGTAATATCACCGTGGAACCCTCAAGTACCGTAAGTGGATAAACGTTAATTAAACGAAATATTGTTCATTTTGTAAGTTTAAAACGAATTCTGTTAGTCTGACAGTACCATAAACTGGGAAATTTGCAAAAGCTTAATATTAAACATAGTTAGATCTAGGGACACAGAATTTTTTGTTTTCCTATTTGAAACAATTATTTTATCTTCTACTTAGGGTACCCATAAGTTCATTTTTGAAGTTCACCTTTTTTTAGAGCATCGTGGTAAGATGGGAACCTCCTCCTCCAGAATCACAAAACGGTGTTATCCTAGGCTACAAGATCAAGTACAGAAAATCGGGAAAAGGCAAAGGTACTACTTATACCACTCCGGCAAGCGAGAGACATTTTGTTATCAAAGATCTGGAAAGGGGTTCGGCTTATCAGATCAGACTCTGGGCAATGAACGTTAATGGTACTGGGCCGGCATCAGATTGGGTGGAAGTTGAAACATTTCAGAACGATTTGGATGAAAGCGTCGTGCCTGGAGAACCATTTGGATTAAAATGTGAATATAGTTTTTGCATCCTTTAGTATTTAAATTTGTTTAAATAACCTCTTTTAAATTCTTAATTTTGGTTAGGCAGTATTTTGAATATGTAGCGGACAAAGACTTGGAAACAAAATTCTTACTTTATGTATGCACACGTATATTCTGTAAAACGAAATTAATATTGTAGTAATTTTATGCAGATTAAAATATACCATTTAGCCTTGCACTAATAGTATGTTTATAGTATTGATATTCGCATTCTTCTGATAATAACAAATTGTTTTATAAAAAAAAATCATTTTTTTTTACAACAATGGTTTGGAAACATGCTTTTATTTAACTTGCTCTTTAAACCACATTAGTTGAATAAAACTCTTTGTATGACCATCATTGCTTTAAGTGAATATGGCGAAAGTAAAAGAATTTTGAAAAGATCTAAAACACAAAATTACAGAGCTTTTTAAAATTGATGTAAGAAATATTGATATTGCTGAAAGAATGCGCATATACAGAGGAACGGTTTCAAAAATAATTAATAAATATAAAGTCTGTGGTACACCGGCAACAAGACCATGGAGCCAAAGACAGATACAGGGCGCGTAGAAATCTTAAAATGTTGGGAAACTTTTTTAATTATTTTTTATTTTTTATTAAATATTTCGTGTGTGTAAATTATTAAAACATGTTTTCAACAAAACCAGAAATGTTTTTGTTGATACTCAGCTATATTATCTTCGAAATAATTGGAAACAGTAGCATTTTTAAACAACAAACCCGTATTCACTAAAGAGGTTTAAATTTAGACCAAGTCTAACTTGACAGTTGTGGTATTATAAAATGACAGTGACATAAGCGAAACATAACTGGCGAACTAAGAGTTTTAAGTACCATGGTACCTTTTTACGTAATAGAACGATTTTTGCATTTTTTAATTAGCAAATGTGGGGAAACTTTTTTATTATTGGTTTTAGCAAAAAAAATGTTCTTCATAGAAAGTTTTGCGTGCTCCAAAACTAAGATTGGCGTAAAAAAATTGTAAATAATTTATACAGAATTTGAAAAAATTGTATATGTAACTTTGGTGACATTGCAATAATATGGTACCATAGAGTAAAAAATCGTGAATATCTTATACAGGGCGCGTCGATTATTTGAAATGTTGGGAAACTTTTTTAATTGTATAATTTTTATGTAAAAGTCCCTAGTGTAAATTGTTAAAAAAAAATTGCAGCAAAAGCAGAAATGTTTTTAAATTAAAACTCAGTGATATTATCTTTAAAGATATATGCAATGTTGAGTTGAAATCAAATAATTAAAAAATCAAGTGATAATATTTCCAGAACAAATTAATATCTCAAACGTGAAAAAGTCACTTAGAGACCTTCAATTAAACATGGTGGACGAAACATTATGGTGTGTGGTGGAACTGGTTCGCGTATTCGAATTGAAGGGAAAATTGATCAAAAAATGTATAAAAATATTCTTACTCAACACATAGGGAACTATGGTGAAGTGAAAATGCCACTAAGGTGGATTTTTCAACAAGATAATGACCCAAAGCACTTCTCGACTTTTGTGCAACAGTGATTTAAATCAATGTGCTCAAATGGCCGTCACAATCATCGGATTTAAATCCAATTGAACATCTTAGGGAACGTGTTAAAAGGGAGCTGACAACAAAAACTGTTAAAAATAGAGATGATTTATTTAATGAAATCAAAAAAATTTGGGATGGAACTCCACAAAGTGTAAAAATCTGATGGCTTCAATGAATAATAGGTGCAAGACGGTTTTAGAGGTTAAATGCTACTCAACGAAGTATTAAGTAAATTGTTTAATTTTTCATGTATACATAATTATTTTTATAAATAGTACTTGTTTTTAGCCTTAAAAAAGAAAGAGACTCCATAACCATTAAGGGTAATAAAACAGAGGTAACGAAAATCGAAACTGTGTTTCTAGACTTTTGTCATCTACATGTAACTAATTTTATTAAAAATATAAATAATAACATAGGTATTAGTTCAGCTTAATAGTAGTTTTAAACAGTTTAATTGCATTTGAATTTGCGAAGAAAGTTTTAACTCTTGAATTATGCATTTATTTATTTATAGATAAAGCAACATATGATAAGCTATATCTGATGTGGTCGCCACCAGTGAACCAGAATATTAGAGTCCGAAGCTACTACATTGGGTGGGGTAAAGGCGTCCCAGATATTTATTCAAATGAATTGGATGAAAGGGACAGGACCTTTATTATAGAAGGATTAGGTAAGGCTATAAGGATATAGATATTTTATTAATCTATGCTTTTACTTTAATCTAAAGGTCTTCAGGATACTTATAAAAACTTTTCAAAAACCTCATTATACCTTTTTAAGTTTTAACTTCTTCTTTGAGGAGGTTGTTAAGTAAGCCTTAAAACCATTGCAACTGTTGTTTAACTTATCCATAAAGTCCTCTTCTTTCCCTGATTTATGGAAGCTAAGCTTTATTATTCCTGATTTCACTAGTGGCAGTTCAGAGGATATTAAACATTACGGGGGCGTTTGTAACTAATGTGTTATTGCTAAGTTATTTGATAGTTTGGTGTTCCATAAACTCTTTTGGAGGTGCAGGGGCTTGATTGGTGATGGTCAGTTCGGATTCACTAATGGCAGATCCACCACAAGTAATTTAATAAAATATAAGGTTGAGTTATTGGAGGCGTTGGAGGGATCCCAAGTTGATGCTATTTACACCGACTTCTCTAAGGCCTTCGACTGGGTCAGTTTTGACCTATTGTTGGCAAAGCTGGGCGCCATGGGCTTTCACCCTCATCTGGTGGCATGGTTGAGGAGTTTTCTGACTGGAAGGGTGCAAAGTGTAAAAATTAACAATTTTATCTCCAAATCAATTGATGTTCTATCGGGTGTTGCCCAGGGATCCCACTGTGTACCCCTACTGTTCAATCTGTTTGTCAATGATATAATGAAAGTTATTAAATTTTAATCACTGAGTATGTTCGCAGATGACTTAAAGCCAGTGGGATCATTCAGTGGTCCTACAAAATGACCTATATGCTTTGTATGAATGAACAGTAATTAATAATTTATCACTGAATGTTAGTAAATGCTGTTACCTTTGGTTGACGTCGATCCGTATCATCCTGCCCTAGAATGCTACTATAATATTCGTCATTTCTCCCAACTGAAAAATAATAAATCCACCTTTTTACCAATTTGATCGAACGAATTTTACAGACCTGAATGATTTTTATAGTGAAACTGACTGGTCTTTTTTAACATTTGTCTCGGATATTGACGTCGCGATCCAGAAATTCTATGATGTTCTCTTTAAAGGCATAGATATTTACGTACCATACCGCAAATGCCTTTGCTTCGCATTTTCATTCTTGCTACTCCTCATACACAGATTTTGAATTACCTAAATTTAGCTCATTCAAATTTTTTACTACCCTATCGTTCCATACATTTACACATGAAGAAATAAATAATAAAATAATGCATTTAGTATATGCTATCAATAATATAAATATTGAAAATGTATCATCCATTAACGATTTGGGACTAAATTTTGACACCGGCTTGACATTTAACCTTCATTTTATAGCATTGTTCTAAAGGGGTTTAGAATGCTTGGTTTTATTATAAGGACCACTAAACATATTTATGACACGAAGGCACTTATTTGTTTATACAATTGTTTGGTTCGCAGCATTTTAGAGTATTGCTCAGTAATATGGTCACCATTTTATGCTTGTCATGTAAATAGACTAGAACAAATTCAAAATAAGTTTGTTAAATATTTACTGTATAAACACCATTTTCCATATCATAATATACTATATGATACCAGGCTTTTGCTTTGTGGTCAAAAGTCTAGAGCATCGACGCAGAAATGCTTAGCTGCTATTTCTGTACAAACTTATTAATGGTTTTATTGATTGCAATAATTTACTAGGCTTAGTGTTATTCTTAGTTCCATTAAAGCGAATGAGACAAGCTCAATTATTTTACGAACAACATCATAGAACCAACTATGGCCAAACTGCCTTCATTAACTGTTTAGTTTAGAGTTTGACATTTTCTCGCTTAACCTATCTGGTTTAAAAAGAATGTTAAAAAATTAGTAAATCCCTATAAAATTTCATTACCAATATACTGACTTAAAATTTTGCTTGTCTTTATACATAATCATATACATTATTTAAGTAGGTTTTAATAGTAGTTTGTGCCAATTAGAATGTTTCTTTCTGTAGTGTACTTGAGTGAATAAATGGTGACCATCTCAAGTATGTTGATATTGTGAAGGATTGAGGTGTTTGGTTCGATGAAAAGCTATGCTTCAACGAGCATATTACAAGAGCTTCTCTTAAAGGTCAGAAAATGTTGGGTTTTGTATATAGAAATAGCATGAATCTGTCTGTAGGTGTGATTAAGACTCTATATACTTCATTGGTTAGATTCTGCCTTGAGTACTCTACAGTGGTATGGTCTCTACAATATTTGAATTCTATTAGCGTTATTGAAAGGGTTCAGTATAGGTTTTTGCGTTATGTAGGACTTAAAATTGGTGTAAGCTTTAATGATTATCATCGATCAGATATGCTCCAAAGAATGGGTCTGATTGCTCTTGAGAAGCGACGCTTGATGTTCGATTTGTGCTTTATCTTTAAATTCGTTAATGGTCTGATGGTCCCCAACTTCTCTCGAGAATCTGTTTAAATGTTTCCAACTATTGTTTGAGAAATTTTGATTTCTTTAATGTTCCATTTCATGCTATCAATTATGGTATGAATTTACAAATTAATGGTAAACATTCTCCCATTAAAAGGAGATCTTCGGTTACTTAATGAGTATCTCTATCCATTTGGGTGCAAACTAGTTGGTTTTAAAAAAAGAGTTTTAAATGTGCGTTGTTATTTTAAGTTATATTTATTCCGATTTTGCCATGTTCCTGCCATCCATAGTGTATTATGGATATTGTTATTATAAAATGTGGTGTCCCATAAATTTCATAAATAATAAATAATAAATCTATCATGGCCAATCTTAAGAGATCTTTAAGTACATTTTTAAATAAGTCATGAAGCCAATGCTGTTAAAACTCTCGACTTCTTCAAGGCATTAATAAACCCATTCTTAAGTACATTTATCCTTTCTTTAACTTACACTTCACTTCTACATAAAATATTTTATTCAGAATGCTCTATTGGCTAAGAGAAGATAAAAAGTCGCTTTGAAAACGTTTAACAGTATTTACATGTACTTTCCCGTTCATACTTGTATTATATATGATATTTACGAAATGGCTTGGTAAAAGAAATTATATTAAATTTAATAGAATTTTTAAGGAAAGGAGAGGTTGGATGTGGTGTTTATGTAGAAATTAATAAATTTAGATTAAGAGCAAAGCATGGATGAGTTATGTGTTGTTATGATAAATGTCTTATAGATATCTTGAAGACGATGTCTTAAGTAAATATTGATTTGAAGTTAATATTTCCGTTTCTAGGATATCGATAAAAGCATGGAATTTTATCAACGCTGTGAATTAACTGTTTTTAAAAGGATTTAAATCCAAATTGATTTTATCATGTTTCTTGAGAGTGGATCTTCCAAGATTCATGTTTTGAGAATATTAATATAAGTTGTTGCATAAAAGTACATTATTTTACGAACAGATTTTTTAAGAAAAATAAATTTTTAGAACCAAACTCGGAATATGTTTTGAGTATTCGAGCGAGTAACAATATGGGTCCGGGTCCTCCGATATATGCAACAGTCAAAACTCAAGATGAACCTCCTCCTGAACCCGCCGCAGCACTTATGCCTCCTATGGGTTTGAAAGCTCAGGTCTTGAGTACGACATCTGTGGTTCTATACTGGACAGATCCTACTTTGAAACAAAGCCAGGTATTAGGAAATTCTATTTATTAAAAATTAAGGAAAACTGTGTTATTTTCAAAACATTTGTCCTAAAGGTATTATTAATTTTGTGTCAGTGTTAAAAGCATAAACATTTTACAATTAATAACATTTGTCTTTTTTGTAGAAAGATTCTTATAGCTCATTTTTTTTAGTATGTTCGAGATAATCGCTATTACAAAGTCAAATATACTGCAGATAATTCCGCGAAAACTAAGATTTTAAATGTAACTGACTTGAACGTTATGATCGACGACCTTAAGCCAAACACTTTATACGAGTTTGCTGTAAAATTAGTAAAAGGTAAGTTTCTTTAATCAACGACAAATGTTTTTTTAGCTAGATATATATATTATTTCCTATTAGGTATATCGTTAAATTTAAAACGTTTGTTCTATTTTCACTTTCATATTTATTTGTGGAATGCGTTATAAGTAAGGTATGCTATAAGTTTAAGCCCCGCTAGTACTATTATTTATTAACTTACGAATTTTTAGGTCGCAGGGAGAGTTCTTGGAGTATGGTCGTTCAAAATCGTACTTGGGAATTGCCTCCTGATGCTGCACCTAGGAATGTGGACGTTCATTTAAAGGATGAAGATTCGCAGTTGGTGGAGATTACTTGGCTTCCTCCAAGATCAATCTCAACCAACGGCAGAATTACAGGTAACTAATGGCTTGAAATAAAAATTTCAATATAAAAGAAAACATATAAATATAGTCTAATGTTAAAAAAAATGCTAGTTTATAGGCAACACGCACACATTTGAAGCTGAGCGTTTACAGATAGCACCATCACTACACCTAACGGTAATAACTCGGGTTGTCGTCACCGTCATTATGAAGCTCCAGTATACACCCAATCTTGACAATTTTTAATAAACTGGGATGGTTCTTCTTCCACTTTAAATGTGTCTGCAGCTTATTTATTTATTTACATATAAAA
The DNA here is from genome assembly GCA_030620095.1 of Kuschelorhynchus macadamiae. Taxonomy (NCBI): domain Eukaryota; kingdom Metazoa; phylum Arthropoda; class Insecta; order Coleoptera; family Curculionidae; genus Kuschelorhynchus; species Kuschelorhynchus macadamiae. Next base: position 160,589 of record JAUTXW010001646.1, on the reverse strand, counting down.
ATACATTTGAAGTTTTTACAGAGTTTACAGACTAACCTATCCTAAGATAATTCATTTGGCTTGAAACTTGAATTTATCCTGGGATAAATTAAAGAAGTCAAGACCCTCATAGAATTTATTGACATTAGCAGATATTCTATTAACAGGACTAAATAATAAGTACCAAGTTCAACAATATAGAATGTGTAGATAAAAAGACTGAAGACTTTCTGAGCTTGTAGTAGTTAAGGATATTGAAAGCAAAACAGACATCAAAGTATTCCCTTCTGCGAACTAGAGTAGTTAAGACTAAGTAAGTCGTGGTCGTCATTGAGACACACACCACTCTGGAAAAGTTTGTACCTTGCAAATTTTATAAACTTATGTTGCACATTCTCGAGCCTATTGATGTGGGTCTGATAGTAAGGTGACCAAACTATGCATGCAAACTGAAGAACGGATCTGACTAGTTATGTATACAGAATTTTGATAACGCATATACTTGTAAAGTCTCTAGTAGCTCTCTTAATAAAGCCCAACATTTTATTAGCTCTACCAGTTACCACTTCAAAATTTCCAGTAAACATTAACTGAATATCTAAATATACACCAAGGTCTTTTATAACAGAAATTTCAGACAAAGGAACATTATTTAAGTAATAGTGAAAAGGATCTTTATCGACGAGTCTACTGAATCTTATATAACAACACTTGTCAACCTTATCTTTCTAAAATGTCATTGTTGAGGGACATGTCATTAAGCTGACACCAATCATACAATATTAAGATCATTTTGTAGAACAATCATGTCGTGAGTTGACGTCACCCGACGAATTTCATGGAAACATGAAGATAGATAGCCATCGGTCTTGACTTGCTGCATTCTGTTAGTAAAGTAAGATTTCATCCATGAAAATACCGACCCCGAAACACCATAACTAGAGAGCTTTGAAAGAAGGATGTTATGGTTTATCTTATCGAAGGCTTTACTGAAGTCAGTATATATTGCATGAGTTTCTGCACTGATTTCAAATGATGAATTTATAAAATTTGTAAAGAGAAACATATTCGTGTCAATAGACCTACCAGCTGTGAACCCGCGCTGTTGACTGATCACAATCTGATGAAATATATTCGAAAGAATTTTTTCAACTCACTGGTCAAACAATTTAGGGATTGCCGAGAGAATGCTGATTGGTCTTTATTTGCTGATTGATCTTTATTTTGTTCATCATTTTTGCTGCCAGATTTGTGAATCGGACATACATAAGAAAGCTTCCTTGCCTCTAGAAAAACCCCGTAAGTTAGGGATTTTAGTACTCTGTTAGGAACACCATCAGGACCTTCAGACTTGTGTTAAAGCTTTCTCAATATCAGTTGAGTCTATGGCAATGTTAGAAACATTTTCAAATCGATCAAAAAATGTACTGACGTTAGAATTTCTCTGAGGGTTATAAACAGAAGAAAAATATTTACCAAATAGATTAGTTATGTCAATATCATTAGATGATTTTTCAGTGGCTAGAAACATTTCTTTAGGAATAGTGCCCTGATTAGACTGGGAATGAATGAAATTCCAGAAAATGTTTACATTACTGCTTATGGCACTTAACAGTATTACTTATGTACAAATTGTAGCAGTCCTTCGTTAGGATTTTGCATTCCCTTCGAAGTGTATTAAATACCTTGTAATCAGCTTCACTGTTCGACTGTTTGTATTGTTTGTGAGCAATTTTCTTTTGATAGATTAGTTTTTTTCAATTCATAAGAAAACCAAACAGGAAATTTATCGCTGGAATGATGTGCCTTCATGGGTACAAACATTTTAAAGCAGTCGAAAAGTACAGAATAAAATTTATTGACAGTAACATCCAGATCTGTCATAATTGATTGCCAATCTACAGAAAGAAAATATTCATTAATTAAATCGAAATTAGCATTTTTGAAGGCATAAGAAAAATAATTCAGAGGTTCTAGATAGTTAGTTTTATTCACTGGTATGTATAACTCTAAAGCTGGGTGATAAGGATCACAACGCATCAAACTATCAGATTTTATAATTGAATCAGGCTCAAAGTTGGCAAAACATAAATCCAGGATTGAATTATGATCATTAGTTACCTTATTGTATTGAGATAGATCAAGAGACGCAGTATTATCACGTAATAAGATTTCTTTTGTTGCCGCAACATTACCAGGTAATAAACCAGAAAAATCTTCACCAGTGGATCACGTTATTTGAGAAAGATTATTGAGATCGCTTAGAACAAGGACATTATCGAATATTTCACAGGCACTAGCAATGGATTTCAAGTGGTTTCCATAATGCAATACATCCATAGCAGGTGGAATGTGGATGCAACCAATACAATATACCAAGTAACCCAATGTCGCTGAGACCCACGTTTCTTCCACTGATGCTTCACCAATTGCTAGGCGATGAGATTTAACGTAATTATGTACTGCCAGAAGAATCCCACCTCCACGGCTGTTAGTACTGGTTTGACTGCTCCTATCAGTATGATAAACCGTATAACGAGAGTCCAGAAATTCGGCATCATTGATACTGCAATCAAGCCAGGTTTTCAGTCTTTTTAACTTTTGAAAGATTTTCACTTGAAATGTTGCTAGATTTTATCCAGTGAGGTAAAAGTAGCTTTAAGCTCATTAACGCTGCCGGTAACAACATTCAAATTTAATTTCAGATCATCATAGTTTGCTGCAAGTTTGTCTTGAAGAGATGAATTCACATCATCAAGCCGAATTGTGAGTTTACTGTAGAGTGTAGCACACACGTTACTAATTACATCCTTGATAAGAGATTTCAATCTCTTATCCACCACCAACGTCTTTGCCAAGGGATTTGACGGTATTTGCACAGCCGCTGCATGCATAAAGCAAAACTTTGGATTTCGTGTTACTTGAGCCTCTGGGGTTGAGAACTTGGAGCCAGCCAAGCAATTCCAGACACCACACAAGTCACAAAATATCTTATATTCCACTTCTTTATCCGTCAAATCACCACGACATTTTGAGCACGCGGATATTATGCTAAATCGACTGGTGAAACGGGCTATACAAAAATTCGAGCCAAAAAAACTGATGTGAGTAGATGAAACGCACTATAGAATCTCTTATCAGCGAAATTTCGACAAACAGGTTGTTTGTCACAAATTTACAATTGAAAAAGGGATGTGATTTAAAACAAAATACGAAATTACAACGATCTTAAGGGAAATGGTGATGTAAAACCGTTGAAAAACTGACTATGAAATCACGATCCGCAATTCAACAAATTTTTACGATTTAAAAGCGACCAGTAAGGCTTAAAATAACGATTATAGCCGGGGCTGCTATGTTAAGGTTGTTATCATTTTTGAAGACCATTTTTTGAAGACCTTGAAAACTGGATAAGCGATTATCCATATAACATTACTGACGTTTTCTTTAGAAAAGGAAGTTAAGGGTTTTCCCACCAAAACGTGAGCCGGAGTAAGCGGAGTTAAGTCCTGAGGCTCCGATGACAGAGGAGACAGTGGACGGGAGTTCATTACCCCTTCTATTTGAGTTAAAATAGTGCTAAGATAGTAAGTAAGAATAGTCTCGCCAATTACGCGCTTGAGGTGGTATTTTAACACAGGCCTCCCACAAACACCCAAAATTTGGCGCTCTTGGTGGCATAAAGTGCCAATTAATTCCTTCGGGTAGGTTATGTTAGGTTAGATTCCTTCGGTTGACAACACAGAACCTATTTCATCAGTGCAAGTACGCAAAAAGTTTTATGAGAATGGAGTTAGCTCCTACAAACGTCGTTCCGTTGTCTGAATACTGGTGGAGTGCTAAATCTGCTAAAAACGCATGGCTAGCGTTCACATCCAAACGCTTAAAGGCAAAACATTTGTAAATGGAATGGTTCTTTTTACAGTAGTAACAAGAAAACTTACCATCTGTTACAACTTATGTACTCTTACATTGTTATCTGATTTATTAGGATTCCTTACCAACTTTTCGCTTACGCTCGTTTTCATACCTTTGGGTTAACAGCAGCCAGGCTGCGGAATAATTATCGTTAGTTACCTGTATATTTGCTATAACCTATAATGGTTCATTCTGTAAATAAGATGTTAAGTAAATCAAAGTCTAAATTTTCTTTATATTCAATAGCTAAAAGCTCATTACGTTCTGCTACCTCGTACTGTTTTAAAAGAACCTCGATTTCACTTTGAATTTGATCAAACTGTGGCAAAAGAGGCTCTGTCCTGTCGATCCTCCTTCTCAACTGACTAATGTCCAAACCTGAGAGGTTATTGTGGTCAACCGATGCTAAATACTTTTTTACTCTTGTAAGTTGCCCTTTAATAAAACTTCTTTGAACCCTTAATTTATTTAAGTCGGACATTTTATTTACAATGTGACAATCGACAAGACAAAGTATGAAAACTAGACAAACTTACAAGGTTCACACACTAAGATAAAGCAAACATTTACCCCTATCTTTAATAAAATCGGATCAGAATTACTTCATCAGTCTTTTGAACCAACAGACGAGCATATCCATAAAGTTGTTATCTAGACTGGAACTCAAGCAACATAGGCTTTAAACATGATAAACGCCATGCGATAAATATTCCCTCCTGCTGTGTTATCAATCGGGGGAGTTAATTCTCAGAGAACGTTGATATATCATCGTCAGCTTAAATGAAGTCCTCCTACGTGAAGTTGAATGATCTTCCCATGGGGATGTACAAGAGATCCAATATGGTCTAGGAGTTATGTCTATTATATGACCTCCCATTACAGAATATAGAGGAGCTATATAAAAGTTATTTACAGGAGCAATAATATAGTGTTAAATATTTAAACAGCGAATTAATGTTTAATCTTTCAGTTTCAGTTACACGTTGAAAGTGTATTTTTTTATATAAAAGATGTTTTCGCTGCAATTTCTTTTTTGTAATAGCACATTGCATACAAATCTGTTGCAGTTGTCTAAAAGAGTCTTGTCTTCTGGGTTACCGTCAAAATATTTTTAAAAAATTCCATGAAACAATTTTTTCTTCATTAGAATTTTCTTTTTCATTCGTTCATGATAATTATTTTAAAAACCTATTAGTGTTACAAAGCAATGTTTGGAAATATTGCGTTCTTTATTTTCAATAATTGAGTAATTGGTGATCTATTTTAACAGAGAGGCAATTTTTTTACTAATTATTTCTGGACATAAACACCTTTGTTGGTTTAAATATTCACTAATAAAGGTAGACTGGTCAACATTTACTGATAATTCAGCCTTTTTTTAAAATCTTACGCCAACTGTAAAATTTGCATTTTATTTTCAGCCTCTAATTTTGTGTTTAATATAAAATGCTTCCTTTTCTAAAGTTTTTCATTTTTTTGATTTTAGATACATAGTAAAACGTAAAAAATAAAAAATATAAAATTGGTAATATATGAATAAAATAAAAGGATTCAAAATTATTATAAGTATACCTGACTAAATAAAACCTTGGAAGTCTACGTCGCATAACAAAAGTTATAAGATTGTTCTACATTTATATGTTCTTTTTTTATAGGATATGTAATTCTGTTTTCGGATAACAAGAACAAGACGGACGCGCTATGGCAAGCGCTGGCTGTCAAAGGTGATAACCATTCAAGCATCATTTATGATCTTAAACCGTTCACAGTATACTACTTCAAAGTTCAGGCGAGAAACAGCAGGGGTTACGGACCATTTTCGAACATCGTTTCTTTTCGCACAGGGCAAAGTAAGTAGTATTACAAAGCCAGATTATACACTTGATTTTGCTAACAGCTTTTTAAAACTGACTTTTTTTCATGAATATAGGATTTGATAACCTTTTAGCCAACTGTAAATAATAATTTATAAGACAAAATAATATATTTTACAATTATTTGAAGTATAACTATAAAATTAATATTATGTGATTTTTTGAGTAGCTTAATAAGGTGCTGGTAATAATTACTCATCTTGATATGGTTATATTCGAAGTAACACCTTAAATCTTTATAAAAAAAACCACGTATATAAATATATTTAAATTTTACATTGCGTTTTTTAGAAGATCTTTTGTTTTTTTTTTGTGTCAGTTTAATACCGTTTACAAGGTGTTGATGTCATCAGTATTTTCGTAATTAATCTACATTATTTACTTTTAAGATATTATACTCGCGAAAGAATGCTAAAGTATTTAGAATAGCATGGTCCTATAGAGATTAGAGAGAATTTGGGATAGTCAAAATAGCTCGAGCTTATTTTGCAATTTTCAAGCAATTCTGAAGTACTAACCTGCCGAGATGTTTTGAGACTTATTTTGCTTATTTTAAAAAAGGTTCATTGGAATTGAAAGACCGGTAAATAATTTTAAAAAGGTTTTTTGTTAGTGCGTGTTTGTTAACCATTTGTTTTCAGACGCCATTTTGTTAATATTTTTATATTTAATTTATTTTATTAAAAAATCTTAATTATATTTAATACTAAACCGTTTTCTTTTTCCTGAAATGTCTTTGAAATGTACAGTAATTAAGTTTTACAAAATTTTTAACTCGCAATGGTACTATGGCTAAACCGATAACCATTTGACAGCTTTATTAATTTTTAATGGATTACTTTCTTTTTTTTTTATTTTCCTTTTGTTTTTGTTAGATGTTGCACGTCATGCTCCCGTTCAAGGAACTTCAGGTAGATATTTTTGTTTTATTATTTTGTAGTCCAGTACCTAAAGATTTAATAACCAATATTCGTCGGGCCTGTCTGAAAATTTGTGAACATGTTAAGTTTGCCACACTTAGTTATGGGGTAAGAAGAGTAAACTACGCAATTAAAATCTCGGAACGAGAAAAGGTTGTAATGATTTCGAACAGCAAAGTTTCTTAGCACTTTCTCTTCAGATGTATCGTTCTCACATAAATGACTATAATCAAATTTTGCTCGGCGAATAATTTTTGAACAAAAATGTAAATGAATGCCGTATACTAATAACGTATTTCGATATTTCGACCATCATCAGATACATAGACGTTATTTAATTTTTTAATTTTCTACATACATTCATTGGAAAACCCTTATTGAAACGAACTAACTGCAATAAAAAAGCAAATCATAATAAAAATAACATTTTTGTTACTGCACATTTTGCCGTTAAATAACGAACATTTAAAAGGCTATGTTGCCAGAGGTCACGAAACGCTGGAACTCTACAAAACGTAATATCTAATATGGGGCCATTTTTTTATTTTTGATTAGAAAATTTTGTTTTTGAGAAAAGTTAGTGCATCAACTAATAATGTATTAGTAGTAGTTAGTTTTAGTAAAAGTCAAAAGGTATACAGGATAGACAAAAAAATCTGAACACTGATCAAGAGTAAACTGCCCTTAATTTTAAAAATGAGGTAAAATGTTATTGAGAAAAGTTCTTTAGAATCAAAACCTGTGTTCAGATCTGAAATCGAGTCTCCTATTTAAAAAAAAAAAAAAATTTCAGTAAATTTTGAATATTCTCGTATTATTGCACTTTTCCCAATAAAGGAAAACATGCATTAAATCTACCCAAAATCAAGTAACCTCTAGCTAAATTTTCAGAAAATAGGTTAATTGAGTGTAACTTATTTAGACTTGATATTTTTAATAATAACAAATATATTTGTCTGTTACAAGGGTAATTAACTATTCTTCAAAATTTTGAATGCAGTTATAGAATTTTGAAATATAATTAATTTAGCATGCATACACTGCCTGAGCAAGCATAGTCATTTGAGGTACAACAATTGCTCGAATGAATCTTATTATGTTATTATGTTGACTGTGCGGTAAACCCCTGGTGTTCATTGAGAATATCATAAAATTGGTCTTTGAAACATTTAACGTTAGGGAATTAAGATACATCTAAATTTTTACACGAATAGCAACCCTTTCAGCCATTCGAAACGATTCCTCCCAGGTAGCTCCCTTACAACACAGTGTCATCGGCAAAACATACAGTTTTTGTAAGAGGGCACAATCTAGATAAGTAAATAGTATATAGTGAGAAAAATACAGGACCAAGTCATTTTTCGGACTAGAGTTTAGGTTAACTTTTTGGACTAGTTACGTAAGACTTAAATAGATTATGGGTTACACCAATCATTGGCCGACAAAAAATATTTTTTCTTGTTACAGTTGTAGAACCATATCGAATGTACGATACTTAATATCTATAGAAAAAATGATTTCAGAAAATTCTTAACCCTGTTTATTGACTATGTTTACCGTTTTCGCCTATTAAACATACCATACATCTAAAAAAAAAGCAAACGAGAAAAATATTAACACTAATTAAACTTTATTTTTTCCGTTTATGAAGTGTCCTATCTTCTCTCTTCAAAAACCAACAGTAGTCACATCCTCCTTGGTTCCGAATTTCCATTGTTCTGATACCTTGGTGAAACCATTCACGCTGCTCGTCACTAACAGCTCCTAAATTTTTAGGAAAAAATGACAAATGGGAATGGAGGTAGTGAATTTTTAATGACATTCTGGCACCAACCGCTTTATAGGCATCTAAGAGTTCATTAACAGATTGTTCATAATTTTCATCCATATTGTTGCCTAAAAATCCTCTTACTACATTAACAAATGAATTCCATGCTCCGAATTCCTGCCTGGTAAGCTTGTCCGTAAAATAGACATCGTCCAGCAATTTAATTTGGCATCACTTAACTGGGGAAAGACTTTTCTTAGGTATTTAAATCCATCACCATCTTTATTCAAAGCCTTCACAAAGTTTTTCATCAGCCCAAGTTTAATGTGAAGAGGAGGCAAAAGGACATTTTTGGGATCAACAAGAGGTATAAATTTAACATTTTGAGATCCCTGTTGAGTCCCACTAAAATCGCTATAACTTTTAAGTCCCCACATATCTGCCATTTAAACCTATTGTAGTTTATTTTATCCAAAATCGTGCTCATATTTTCATAATTTTCTTTCATTGCAACTGACTGGGCAACTGATATAGAGGGTTTTACATTTACATTATCCAATAACACAGCTTTTAAGCTTTATTTAGATGTGTCTATGAATAAGTGCCACTAACGGGGAGAATGTTCAATATCAAGTTCCTGCATTAAACTGTCTATATCAGTACACGCGTACAACGAATTTTCCATACTGTACCAATAGGTTCCATTCCTTAAGACGGGAACCCAGAAGTTCTGACTGTTGCATGGATAACCCCAAATCACGTACTAAATCATTTAATTCACTTTGAACAATCAAATGTGGCTCGCTGGAACTGGGACCTGTGGTAAAAGTGGGATCAGTGCACTGTTCTTCTGAGCTGCCTGATGATACGTTGTCTCCATTATCTCCCAAATCATTATGCCCAATTAACACACCAAAATAATTAAAGTAGGCTTTTTTTACATTTTCGGAAAATGGCCTGGCTTGTTATGTCACCAGAAATTCTCCACAAATATAACAAAATTTGTCAGGAGAAATTTTGCAACTTCGGCGCGTTTGACTCGACATTCTCGTCTTCACATACACTTGCTTATCGATATACAGAGAACCACTCAATTCGAAACTCAACAGAAGATTGATGTTTAACGTGTATTTTATGTCTAATGTTGTAAACAACCCACTCTAGGTAATTTTTCCGTTGTAAAATGGACCCATTTTAGCCGCCCCTCAATAAAATTCTTTACCTGCCAATATAAAAGGTTCTAGTTAGGCTATTAAAAAATTGTACGTATTAGAGCTTTGCGAATATTTTTTTTAATTATTGGGAGGGTATAGATAAAAAATATTAGACTTAGAAATTTATAGACTTAATTTCATAATTAGCAACAGAATTTAGGATTAATGAGTTGGTAAGTCGGTTCTCTCTCAACAAGAGATCTGGAATATTTCTGGGTTTGCGAATCATGCTTGCCAACACACCATACTCACCAATTTTCAGCCAATGCGGTCGATTTTCCTCCTTGGGGCGTGCTTTTTAAAGGCAGCACAGGGCTAAAAAAGTTAAGCTTTTTTCTTAAGATAGGGTAAAGTCGTTAACGTGCTCTCAAATTTTCAGTAAGGTTTTTTGGTATTTTTGTATCTGGGCCTGGAAAATTCATTGATTTCACATTTGTTCTTTTTTATATAAAATGCAATGTATTATTATTTTTTTAATAGTTGTTAATACAACGGTGGTTGGTTTTTTATTTTTTAGTAGATATTAAAACAATATTGTTACACTAATCGAATACCGATTTTTTTTGCAGAAAACGGTGGAGTATTCTCAGGAAATGTACTCCTTTATACCACGATAAGCGGCTGCGTTTTTGCGGTAGTTACAGGAGCCATGGTCGTTGGATATTTGTGTTGCAGAAAAAGAGAAAACACTGAATTGGCTTCACCAAATCGGGATAAGAAAGGATATCAGAAAAGTAAGTGTATATTTAAAAATACCAACCTCCTTAAATTTTTCTATTTTTTCTCTGCGGATTACAATTGCCATTCCAAACACCCTGGTAATATTTATAATATGGGGAAAATAATCCATAATCAGAGCTGGTTAATGTTCATTTGATAGACAAAGCACCTAAACCATTTTGATGATTTTTGTAGACAATACAAAATATTATTAGTAATGATTTATTAGAAAATACCCACTACCATTTTCAATCTTTTGTTTCAACATTATAATTACCATGTAATGTCAGCAAAATGGCACTCTTGCTCTTTAATATTTAGGTTTTTCAGTAAGGTAATTCAACAAAGGATCCCTAGGTGTTTGGTTTTGAAAAAAATAAATATGTCAAATAAAAATGGCTTTATTAGGCATGACAAATTATCTGAGCTCTCCTAATCTTGTATGATGAACTAAATGTCTAGAATGTATTTCTGGCTTCAAATATTGGTAAATTTTGCCTCAAAGCAGTTAGGTTGGTATCCTGCTTTGAAACATGTTTAAAATACTTCAGGGTATTAACGGTATTTTGGATATTAGCTACCTTTATTCTGAATAGAAACAAGAATTCGTATTATTGTTATTGTGACATTATGCAACTATGGCTGCAAATTATTTTCTTTCGTAGTTAGACAAATAACTTGAAAATTACAAGTTTTGTCCCGAGTCGAAAATCGGAAATGATTTCCCCGCAAAAGAGCTTAGATATCGGTAATGTGCATTCTTCTCGTTCATATCAATAAACAGATATATCGGTATTATATTAGGCGCAGAGACTTATATTTTCATATTGTAATTATGGCATGTGGAAAAGTTAGAATTTATATTGGCTGCTTTTATATGCCTGAACTCCTGAGAATAAAGAGTATAGTATGTTATACTTACTACATGAAAATAGATATGTGGATAGATTAATTATTATTATTATATATAGCTAACGTGAACGAATCGTCGGAAAATTCGGTTGGCGCGCTACCGCGCTTTTCCTTTACAGCAAACCTAACCAAACTTTAAGAAAATAAGTAATCCAAATTTTTTATAATTAAAAATTTTGTAAAAAAAAACTAAAAAAAATTTCGTTTTTGTCGGGATTCGAATCCACAAGTTTTGCGACGCAGGTTTAAAATCCTACCACTGCCCCACCAAGCTTCTCGACGAAAAACATATAAATTTCTTATATTAGTTAGCGTGAATGTTAATGACGTCATATCTGATTTTGCATGAACCAAAATTTAGAAAGTTCGTTCTCGTTAGCGTGGAAGGAGATATAGCGATTAATTATTGGTAGAAGTATAAGAAATACAAAAGCGCTATTACCCTATAAACTAAAGCATGCATTAAATCTAAGCAATATGAAGTAGCTTGTGCCTAAATTTTCAGAAAATAGATCAAATTAATGTAACTTATTTAGACTTGATATTTGCAAGGGCATTTAATTCATCTTCAAAATTTTGAATATCATTTTTATATTATATAAATATCTAATCATTGTAATTTAAAGATACTAACCTATTTTCATGTTATATGTATATTATGGTATTCCTTTATCATAGCAACTATACCAGCTGTATTAGATAAACTCAAACAAATTCAAATTGAATTCCGTCAATTGTAAATATGATTGTAAACACTGTCGACTTGAAATCTTCCCAAAGGAAAGCAAAAGGTAATACTGATAATTTAACAAATTAGTAACTGTTAAACGCGCCATCAGAAAACTATGCTGCTCCTCAGAAATATTCTTTTTACACTCCCATGCTATAGATGTACCAAGCGAATAGAAGACTTTAGGTATTGTATTTTGATATCCCTCTAGTTACGCACATCACTGCGGTCACCCAGGTTTGTTAAATGAGTATCCAGCATTCTGGAAGAACTCTTAATTCTAGGGAAATGTTAAAAAGTGAATGTAAAGGATTTCTCAACGTGTAGGTAAAAAAACTCAAAACATACTGAGGAATTCCATCAGGCCCACATGGAAGTTTTCTTGAAGTGTGCCATTAAATACAGATTGGTGGCTAGTATGTATTTTACATATATATGAACATAGGTCTGAAACCATAAAATTAGTTCTGGGTCCTTTATCTTTGTTAATTTCTATATGTAATGTATGTATAACTTAACTCCAAAAGTTTGGTTTTCTGACAAATATCAGTACATGGAGAAATAACACTGAACTTTTTAGTTTCATCAAATTAATGATTGCTGTCTGTAAATAAATTCTATTTAGTAATTGCTGTGTTTGCCTTAAGGTAATCAAGGCGTAAAACCGCCCGACCTGTGGATTCACCATGATCAGATGGAATTGAAAGCCATGGAAAAACGACATTCGACAAACGACGGCGCCAGTAGCAGTGGCGCTGTGACATTGCCGCGAAGCGTCGGCGGCAACGACTACGATACCCACGACAGTGTACATACTAATTCCCTAGATAAACGCACATATGTTCCTAATTATGGTAAGTCGCTACATACGTACAGTTGCGGACGAAATATTCCGGACGCTTATCGCCAATTACGCAAATAAACTGGTAAATAAGTGATATATTTTTTAAAAATTGGTAAGATTTTTTGCCAATAAGCAAATGCTAACTATTTAATATACATTTTTGTTTTCAAATTTGTTATCAAAACAACAGAAAAAATATGAAAACATCAGCAAATTAATATTTTATTCTAGCACCGTTTTTGTCAACAATTAACTCTAAACGTTTGGCATCGGTGCCACCAGTCTTTGTGTAGGATGTGCATTAGAGCATATATTTTCTCAATATCGTTGCATAAGTCATTATCATTTTGCGTACGGAAATCGTTTGCCTCATGCATCGTTGTGACCCCAAGCGTTTTCTATGGGATTAACATCTGGACTCCTTAAGAGCCAAGGTAGTAAATTTATATCGTTTTCTCGTATCCTGTCCCAAATTCTTCTTGCCATGTGAACAGGGCAGTTGTCTTGTTGGTAAATAAAATTTGTTTGGGGAAAGATTTTACTCACTGAATCTAGCATAAGATTTTTTATCTATATAAACTTCCCCTGTAATTCTGCCATTAATGCGAAGGCAAAGTCATTAACACATAAACTGAAAATGTACCACTTGTTTGAACCGTTTGGGTTCAAATCTGGTATTTGGAAGTCTGTATATTCTAATCCACCCATTGTAACAAGATTGAAATGTGTTTTCATCCTTGAAAACATTTCTCCAAAACCCCAATCCTTCCTGTAAATGCTGCTCTTTGTTAATAGCTGTGAAAAATGGTTTCTTAACAGCACCTCGATTTCTTAAATTAGATCTTTCCTTCACGCGACGTCTTAATACCCTAAACGATACTTTTTGTAAGTTAATTTCTTCGGCTATTCTTCTTATGGCACGACCTTCCTCAAATAACATCATTAATCTTGCTCTTTGTTGTTCAGTCTGTTTAATTTAATAAAAATTAAACTGTTCTAAGTATATTATTATTCTTGAAATAAGTCATCTGTTGAAATTTATCTCTTGTCACGCCAATAACTTTCAGGTTGTTCAGGTTATGTAATGCAAACACAACTTTCAGGTTGTTCAGGTGATCTAATGCAAACAATTTGTTCAGGTGTGCCTGAAATACACCATAAAAAACTTATGTCCAGGATTTTTCGTCCGCAACTGTACTTGCATTTTGTCATTTAGGCAGCTTGAACATCTTTATCAATACTTATGTTGCAAAAATAATCATTGAAATAATTTTTTCCTATCCTAAAAACTGCACCAGCGCATAGCGTCCATATTCTCTAAGAGACCAAGTTTCAAATGACTAAACTAGAAATAAGACACAAAGTCTCGGTCTCAGTCAAAAAGAGTATAATGCGGTTACACGTGTTTCGCCTTTTCAGGCTTCATCAGACCTACAATTAATATAACAATCAAAAACTATCACCATAAATATACAAAATTCAAACAAAACTTCGACATGAAATAAAATCACAAGAACAAATCAAACAACTATAACGTCACATGTTAAAATACACACTGAGATGAAGTTAAGACACTAAGGTATTGACACGCGCAGATAAAAGTTGAATCAGATAAAAGACAAAAAAATATATAAATAAAAAATATAAACAAAAATATAAAAAGTATAAAAAAAGGTTATTGATATACCCAGGAATCAAACCCGAGCCTCCGGCGTGACACACTGAGATATGATCACCACTCTACCAGTAGGTCCAATGAAAAGTTTATGCATATCTTCCTGCCGATTAATTATTAGTACCAAGATTATTAAAAATTAGTTGAGGTTCGAAATTGAAGACATCATTAACACAATGTAAAACTGGGCTTCTCTTAGCCCTTGTAATTTCCATCTTCTCTAACAAATCCAGTTTTTTACTCTTTGGACACTCGTGTAGTATCTTAACATTGTTTGGTAAGAAAAATGGTGTCCAGTTGTTAGCAAGTGGTTAGCAAAAGCCGACTTTGCCTCGGTGATATCAGTGGTTTTATATTTATCGAAAAGGCTAAAACGTTCCCGGGCCCTAGTGGAAATCCTTCTCCCTGATTGTCCGACATATACAGCAGAACAATCTCCACAGCCTAATGAGTACACCCCTGATTTTGAGAGATGTTCGGTCTTATCTTTGGTCGTTACTAGATGTCCCTTAAGTGAGTTCACTGTTTTAAAAGCAATTGAGACATCTAAATATTTGAAAAACTTCGCCACCTGCATTGAAATATTACTAAAAAGTGTTAAACCTTTGAAGCATTTTTTAAGTGCTGGTTTAGAGTGAATAATATTAAAGGAAAGTTTGTATTTATTGAAAAACATAAAATAAAGTCTATTGATGGAGTGGATAGGAAAACCCTTGTTGAAAGCAATTTGTTTTATAATCTGTAATTCCTGTTTGAAAGCTTCGCTGGAAAGAGGTATTTTGAACAACCGGTAGAAAAATGACTGCAAACTTGTGTGAGTAGGAGAAAAATAAATTGAATAACGTTATCTGTAGACGATGGTTTTCTGTATATTTCAAATTCTATTTTGGTATTGTTCCTGATTAATATTAAATCTAAGAAAGGTAATCTACCCTCATTCTCCATCTCTAGAGTAAAATCTATTTTGTTATGAAGGGAGTTAACAAAATTTAAAAAATCGGTCAACCCCTGATTGTTTCCTTTCCACACGATACATATATCATCTACGTATCTCTTGTAAGCTAATAGATGGTTGGCAAAACGGCTTTTCATAATCTTTGTCTCCACATCACTCATAAAAATCTCACTAAGAAAAGGGGAAAGGCAGGAACTCATCGCTAGACCCGTTAACTGTCTAAAAAAATAAGCCATTAAATTTGAAAAAATTTTGGTCCAGTACGGTGGAGAGCAGAGAAACGAGATTCTCCTTTACTAGTGCTGGTAGAGCAGTTTTGTGTAATAAACTCTTTACCAACTTAATGCATTCGTTGGGGGATATGCTGGGGAACAAATTTTTTACATCTAAGGAAATTAATATTGCATCATGCAGAATGTCGACATTTTTGAGGTACTGCGCCAAATCTACCGAATTTTTTGTGGAGTAAGTATTCTGAAAACCCGTAACCTCTCTCAAAACTTTATTTAGCCACGAAGACAAACGGTAACATGGTGAGTCAACAAAAGACACCACGGGTTAGATTCCTGGGTATATCAATAACCTTTTTTTATATTTTTTATTTATATATTTTTATGTCTTTTATCTGATTCAACTTTTATCTGCGCGTGTCAATACCTTAGTGTCTTAACCTCATCTCAGTGTGTATTTTAACATGTGACGTTATAGTTGTTTGATTTGTTCTTGTGATTTTATTTAATGTCGAAGGTTTGTTTGAATTTTGTATATTTATGGTGATAGTTTTAGATTGTTATATTAATTTTAGGTCTGATGATGCCAGAAAAGGCGAAACACGTGTAACCGCAATATACTCTTTTTGACTGAGACCGAGACTTTGTGTCTTATTTCTAGTTTAGTCTATCCTAAAAAAATAACAGAAATGTTCTGAATTCGGTAGTGGGGGGGGAGGGCCTTATGAGAGAGCTATCCTTTAAACAGTGCACCAACTAATTTCTTAATTATGGTAAGTCGCTACATACATAATTGCATTTTGTTATTTAGGCATCCTGAACTTCCTTGTTAATATTTATATCTCAAAAATTATTATTTAAATGATTTTTTTCTGTCATATAAGACTAACATAAATGTAATGAATCCTGGAGGGGGAATTATAGAGTGATTTTTTTTTAAGACAGTGTACAGGGTATTCCATTTTCGGCAATTTTGCAGGGTATCTCCCTTATTTTTGAAGACAGAAGGTTGCGGTTTTCGCGTCAATGTGCTACTTTTTTGTGAAATTAAACATGACCCTAGCAGAATTTTCATAGCCTGTTTGGTTTTTGAGATACAGGGCGTTTTTGACAAGTACGTAGTAGGGTATGGCGAAACCGTATTAAAAACAAAATTCATGTAAATAATTATTGCACTAAAAGATGTAATACTTTCAAACCTAATTCAAAAGATCTTTTTTAATTCTCAACTCTTAGTTATTTATTGCAGCATTTTAACGTAATTATGATAAATGTATTGAATTTTACTCAAAAAGACAATAATTATCTATCTTACTTAAAACTTAAGAAAGAATAAAAAACAAAATTTTGAAAAGGGTGTTTTTCAAAATGAGACCTGTATGCAAAATTGGCACATTTCGTTATTCTTGTAATAGCGTTCAAAAAAACGCCTTCGCAAATTTCGGAAATTTAAATCGATTGCCGCACAAAGCTCCACTACAGACTGCTATCGTGTTTTATATGTTTTATTTCGCATGAAACCCGGATATCCGGATATTGAGGGGGGGGGTCCGAGGGTACCAATCCATCTTTGAGGAAAGTTCAAAAATTCTATAGACTGCGTCTTCAAAAATGAAACACGAGGCTCCAACCCCAAAGCGTCCTTGTTGTGCCTTCTCAGAAATGAAATGGTGAGCAATTTCTTGTATTATAGCGATTGAAAATTCCCGCACTTGAAAAATAAGATGCAGCGGGCTAGATAATGAGTCTGCCAAAAGATTGGTATGGAGTATGGATTTGTTTTAAATACCATTGACAAAACAACATTCGGCGCTCGGCATCGAGAATGTTGAACTATGAGGAATTTATATGGGTGATACTTATATTTTTGCAAAATTCTTTGAGCATCAGACTTGGGTACACCAGTTGCTTCCTCTATTTGCTGACAAGAAGATGAAGGCATCGCTTCTATATAACATAACTCGTTTATTTCTTTTCTTTATCTTACTTTTTGTATGCTTTAGGACGGGGCTGGGTAAATAATCCATGCTCTACTAAGTTTGATTTAAGACGGGCAAATATTATAAGCCTCATTTTTAAATCCGGGGATCCGGAGGATATGGGGAATTACAGGGCAGTTTGGAACCAATGCACAACCACAAAACTTTTTCACAGCCTCGTGTATGACCAGTTAAATTTGGCTGGTTACGGCACAACATAGCTTCTGCCCTGGAAAGTAAATGTCCACTAACTTGGTGAGATATGAAGTTGATCAAAGGCTTTGGAGAGGGGTTCTCAGGTGGATGCAGTTTATACAGATTTCTCTAAGGCTTTCGATCGGGTCAACTTTGGTCTCGTAATCGGTAAGCTTTATGCGAAGGGGTTTTCCAACCACTCTGGGGGCGTTCCCTGTGTGTTAAGGTAAATAACTTTGGGTATGAATAGTTTCCAGTTTATTCTGGAGCCTCACAGGACTCGTATTGTGCACCTTTGCTCTTTTATTTACTTATTAATGATAATCTCTGATTACCTTCAAACTGGTAGTTGAAAACTAGTAGTTTTTATGTTGACGACTTAAATGTATACAGAGAGATTCGTCCGGTATAAAATTGTTTTGCTTTACAGATGGATGTAGGTGCACTGTGGGAATAGTGTCAGATGAATAACCTTTATTTAAATATAAAAAAACGTTTTTTTATCAGTTTTTATAGAACGATTTTTAGATTTTCAAATTTTTATAACATAAATAATGTCAACCTTATACATGAAAGAGTTTTAAAGGATTTAAAAGTCTGGTTTAATGTTCATTTCAATGATCACTTAATAAAGATTTCCCAAAGTAGCATAAAGTCTTTGGGTTTAATCTCAATAAACTGCTGGGATTTGTCATTTAATATTATGAAAATATTGTATATACTACTAGTATGATTTAAGTGAGTATACAAGTGCTGCGTGGTCTCCGTTTTATCAAACTTATATTGACAAAGTTCAACGGGTTTAGCATCAGTTCTTAAGAATGGCTGCTTTTAAACTCGGCTTAAATTATGCTGATTACCACAGAACAGATGCGTTATCCCGTATTAATTGTATCAGCCTAGAAATGAGGATACAGTTTCTAGATGCATGCTTGTTTAAATTGTTGAATCGACTCTTTTATCCAAAATAAAACTCAGAGTACCAGGCCATACCCTGAGATCAAGTGAGCTCTTTCAGACTGATTTTCACAGAGTAAGCTATGACATGAATTGAAATGAAATACGTTGAAAGCTCGATTGATATTTTCAATTCATCGCTGACAGGCTTTAAACGTAAGATAATGGATGTAATAAAACACATGTTACTAATTTTGTAATTTATATAAATTAATTTGTAAAAATGGGGTATCCTTTAAACTTAATGGCAGTATAGCACCAGATCATCCATTTCTCGAATAGATAGCAGGTGGCGGCATCCTCCGGGAGGTGTGCAGACACTATGATAACAATTTTTGGTGTGCTGGTAAGTACACGCAGCTTTTGAAAATTCGAGGTGCCTAGATCGCCGTGCTCGGCCTTTTTGTTGTTCGGCAGCTCAAAGTAGACCCCACTTAATGTAATTAAGCGATAATCTGGCGTAGTGCATCCAATTTTCTTGATAAGAGTAAGTATATTATGCTCTACGACGACTTGCCTATGTAAAACCGCCGAAGCCACTCCAATGCGGTGTATCATTAGATATATATTGGTACAGCAACAGAAAGTATGATATTTTAACAGTTTTTATCACGCTACTATATTTTTCATTTATAATAACTGTATAGAAACTTAAACATTCCACAAAATATTGCATGTTTGTATATAAGCCGAAATTTCCTATTCTTTATTTCATTGTTTCTTAGTATTCCTTTCACACTAGTTTTCATGCGCACATTGCTTGCTTTTGCACATTATAGGTGATGATAAATTCAAAAAACCCCGGACAAAGATTACATTGCCAGTCGACTCCAAGCCACCGAGAGAACGTAAGTAGACATTGCTTTATGTGCTATATATTATAACATTTTCTCATTTAGCTTTTAACAGACTGATTTTTTTTTAGTATGAGGGGAGGGTGTTGGTTGTTCTTTTATTAGACCCACGTTTCTGAGAGTGTGTTATACATGACAATCAATTACAAATAAAACTTTAAGAATATGGTTATGCCTTTGATATACAGGGTGTCCCACGGAAAAGTAACACATTTCGCGACTTAACAGCTCGAAAACGAAAAATAATATCGAAATGCGGTTTTGACCGAATGACTTAGATTTGACCCCAGTTTTTTCTTGTCAATGTTGTCAAATTTTCCCATTTAACCTGCGATCGCGAAGAAATATCTATTTCTTGGGACTAGATTACTGTTTCATTTTAAACGGGAGACCCTATATATTTTTATGGTCTTGGATAGCGTGACACTTCTTTTCAAAAATACATAGTTTGGAGATATTTATTTTAATTTCTTATATTTTTAAATTAACTTTGTAAATTCTTACTTTGAACCTAATTTCAAATTTCTTTATTGCTACAAATACAATTTAGTAAATGCAATGTTTGAACAATGCTCTGGGGCGTCATCTTGAGAAATATATGTCATTAATTATCCCTTTGTCATCAAGTTGCGGATAAAAGAAAAGTTCTAACATATCGGAGTAGTTAGCTCTAATGACGGTATTTTCCATAAAGGACCGTAGACCTTGGTGGACGACACCGAACACCAAATATTTGCTTTTGGCGAATCCCTTTCAAATTTGACAAATCCTTGCGGATTTTCCTCTCCTCATATGCGGCAATTATTTATTATTTGCGCATTAGGAAATTGTCTCGTTAGAACTGTTTCACATGTGTAGTACATTCGTAAGCGTGGGGTATAATTCGTTAAAATGTTTGTATGCCTTAAATTTAATTGTCTTTATAAGTCGCTCTGCTTTACTTTTCGACATCATCAATGTGCTGGTCTTTTTCGAATAGGTATTTTATAATTATTATTGCTTAAAATTTCCCTTACACCTAAGACTTCATTCAGTAGCACGTCTGCTCGATTGTCACGTCGCTTGATTCACTCCAAAGAGCCTGTATCTCTAAACCGTTGCACCCATAACAAAATCGACTTTCTGGATGGAGAATTTTTTTGGTGTACTGGACGAAATCTGCGTATGGATATTGTTATTGATTTCGTTTCTGCATATGTGATTAATAAAAATGCTTCTTCAATTTGATTAAATATTTTAAAAATCGAAGAAATTAAAAATCTGACAGCTGCATTTGACAACAAACTTATTTTTGATGGTCGGCAGGACGATGTCTACATACTTTTGTTCCGAAGCACACTTGATAGTTATGGTGTCGCATAACTACGAAGAATGGATAGCGGTGGCTGACGTCGAAAAGTAGAGCGACTTTTAAAGATTGTTATATCTAAGGCATACAAAATTCAAGCATTTCAACGAGTTATTCCCACGCTTACGAACAAAGATACTAGATACACATCTGAAACAATTCTAGATTTAACAATTTCCTAATGCGTAATTATTAATGCCAGACGAAGCAACATTTCATGTAAACAGAAAGGTTAATTATTATGCAAGAGTTGACAAAGTTAATTTTAAAATCTAAGAACTTAAAATAAATATCCCCAAACTACGTATTTTTGAAAAGAAGTGTCAGGCTATCCAAGACCATTAAAATATATAGGGTGTCCCATTTAAAATAAAACAGTAATTTAGTCCCAAAAAATAGGTATTTCTCCGCGATCTTAGGATATATGGGAAAAACTTGGCAACATTGACAAGAAAAAACTCGGGACAAATCTAAGCCATTCGGTGAAAACGACATTTCGATATCATTTTTCGTTTGAGCTATTGAGTTGCGAAACGTGCTTTTCCGTAGACACCCTGTATAATGTAATGCGGGTAAAGACTATATAAAAATAAAGACAGCAGATTGCATAAAACACTTGTGTTATATTTACATGGCGCTAGATGTCTTATGCAGAGTACTGCCGTTATTCTTTACGATGTTAGATATATGTATAATATGCCGGCCGACTTACCCTGTAAAATATCTAAGGTTCAAATTCGGTACCAGTCAATGAATTTCAGTTTATGTAGCGTTACATACATATTACATATTAGAAAAATGTAGATTACCATGTTAATTATGCTTAATCACGGTGCCATTGAGAAATGTCGCCAGCGTTTGTATACGGGTGTGACATTCGTATACGAATGACTGTTTGTGCATTAGTGTTTTATTTTTCATATAAAAATTATATATGTTTAGTTTCCATTTAGATATATTTATATGCATCTTTTTTCTGGTCTAGATCTGCCTGAATCTTTATATTTAAACACATAACACACGTGCTTCATATTTGTTTAAAATTGTTAATCAAAATCACGTTTTCATAATTGGAATTGCCATGAAATAACCCTGGTAATGGGGCGCCTTATAGTCAGCAAAACGCTGTGAACGTCTGAGACCTAGTTGTTTCTGGGAGAGTCGTCCCAGGTCTGTCTAAGCCCCAGATGGAGAGCAATCTGGCGATTGCCTTACAGCAAAGCCATTAAAACAAACGAAAATGAAACGACGTTTAAATACTAAAATTTGGGAAGGTAAAAAGTATTATATTGATCAAATGTCAATGATATTATTTTATATGTACTGTAAAGACTAATATGGCTTCCAATGTTCATTCAGTTTTTTAAAAATATAGAATATAACACAATCCATTTTAATTTAGCCCATTATTAAATTTATGAATGATCTTAATAATTAGTAAATAGAGAAATCATTACTTTGATGAAGTGATTTGGATTAAAACATACTTGAAATTAAAATTTTTTAAAGGGAATTTAAAAAAATATTATTAAGTAGTCTAATATTGTGCACATTGACAACTGCATGTGAACATTTAGTTACAGTTCGTGAGTACTTTAAACTCTACAATACTAAAACTAAAACAAAATTTATTTTGTTACAGCAATAGCCACCCCAATTAACACTGCCACTCTAAGTCAATCTAGTTCCGATTCGACTCCGTCCAGTAGGCCTAACTACCCCCGAACGAATTACCAGGTGCCTAGAACGCATATGTCACTGGAATCTACTCCTAACAATACGGCCGTGGAAAATTTGTATTCTGCACATCCTGGTAGCCTTTCGACGTACGATGGCCCAGGAATGAATACGTCTAGTTATTTAAGGTGAGTTAAAATAAACAATTTATTTGACGTTTGTATGAGCTGAGCTTTAGTTTTAGAAAATACGTAATTTTTTTAGTGTTGACATCCCTTGAAAACAAACAAGCTAACAATTATAAATAAGAAAGCAGAAATGCTTTCATCATGCTTATAAGCAACAAAGTACTTATTTTTACTTCCTTTTATAACAACCCGTATATTCTGTTATTATTGTGATAAGTACTCAGCCAAAGTACTTAAACTAACCAGTATTAACTATTTGATTTTCAAAATCTACTTGCGGCATTAAGTACTATAGTGGTTTGAAAAATACTTCAAATATTCAGTAGTTTACTTAAAAATTAAAATTTAAATATAAGTATTAAGTATATGCGCTATTTAGTTTTAAGTACATTTCCTAAGTACTTAAAATATATCTAAATAAATATTTAATAAATTCAGTATTTATTAAATACTTAAAATATATCTTTATTACATGTAAATACTAACGTATTTACATGTACTGCTTTCATAATCAAGTTATTAAAAAAAAATCAATTTATGGCTGTTGAATTTTTTAGGGACACGAAGTTCAATTTAACAATACATTTCCATTTTTACAGTTTTATCTTTCTGACTTTTAATGTATATATTGATCTTGCTCGATTCCCGCTAATGTTGTTGCTTATGTATTATTAGTTACCAAAGCTCTAACTAATATTATATTAAGTAAGCTCAAAATTGTAAACTATGCATTTTCTTTTTAAATCTTGTCTTTTTTGTGATTGTAAAAACATTAAAACATAGTATAGATAGGTATTTTTTAAATTCTGTCGGGCTTTAATCCTAGAAATCGTTAAAGCTGGCACGGTAGAACTAATAAACGGTAGGGTCAGAAGCATAAAAATCCGGAATTTGCTGACAGCCAGACCAATCCAGTTTTCGCAGCCACTCGGAGCAACTTTGGTGAATTTTAGCACAATACGTATCAGTAAAACCGATGGTGAGAAATCGTTTTTTAGATTTCCAAAAGATCCTTTCAGGTATGAATAAATATTAGCTAAGCTAGAAAAAGTTGGTAGGGTATGTGAAGGTGACGGGGGATTTAAAACTGTGAATCGTGGAGCATCACATTAAAAAATATATCCTAGTATATGATAATATACATGATTTTACGGGGAGTTAAAATCATTGTTTAATTCAGACTGTTACGCTTGTGAAGCTTTATGTATTATTATAAAATCAAAGTGGGAAAATAAGCAAAGTGTCAAAGCAGTCTTAATTAACACTCACTTTCAACTGCAAATAAAAAGATAAGATTTTCGCTCTTTTTATATGTGAACAGTGGAAACAAAAACTGGGATGTGTAGGAAATCACAGATATGCACATCTTACTAATGATGAATGTAACTTGAAAATTAAAATATGTGCGATACATTTTGAGACACAGTATTTTTCGAATCCTCAGAAGAACCGCATTAAATCTGATGCCATACCTACAATGCATTTACCAATTAATAATAGGTCAGTTTTACACTCATCCACTCAAACACTACTTCTAGAAACGGTTAATGCGTCTACACAAGTTTCTTTAATTGATTTAGAAAAAACTCAAATAAATAATAGTGATTGCTATTCAGACTAATAGTAATGGTTCAGAAGAAAGAAAGAAGGAAACTAAAATGGAAGCATGCCAAACCACTAGCATCCTTTCGTTCAATAGTCCCAGAAAACGTAAACTGAAGAGACGCATACACGAACTAGAAAAACAATTGAACATTACACGTGGAAATGAAGACATTACGCTTGAAGTTTTAAAAAAATAATTACCCGGAAGAATTTGTTAGTTTCTTTACAGCTCAGTTAGATTTAGTAAATAAATCCCCTAAAGGTTCTCGTTACACAAATGAATTAAAACAGTTCGCACTTTCTTTATATTTTATGGGCCCAAAGGTATATAAAACATTAAAAACAATATTTAACAAAAATCAACCTTAGAGAGAATTACAATGCATTGGATTGGTACCCCGGGTTACAACAGCTTTCTCCTTAAAGCTCTAGAGCTAAGAGTTAATTTATTAGAACCCATTTCTAAAGATTGCGTAATATGTGTAGACGAAATGTCACTTAAATCCAATCTTTTCTATAATGTCGTTCGGGATAAAGTTATTGGATTTGAGGAAACCGAAAATAAAATAACGACTGAAATTGCCACTAGTGCCTTGATAATTATGGTCAAAGGTGTCGCAAAAAACTGGAAGCAATCTATTACATATTATGTTTTAAAAAATTCTACAGAAACTACAGACCTTAAAGAAATAATATTTCAGTCCATAAAAAATTTGAGAAAAGTTCGTTTTAATGTAATGTGTATAATTTCAGATCATGGTTCTAATTTCTATAAACTTGTAAAAATTGATTTTAAACTTACTCCAGAAAATCCTACATTTTTAGTAGATAATTTGCCCGTTTTGTATTTTTTGTCACACCACATTTATTAAAATCCACTAGGAATAATTTATTTGCACATATATTTCAAGTAGGTAATAATTTTATTAAAAAATGTTATTTAGAACAATGTACGAGTATGATAAAAAAAGAATGTACAGACTAGCGCCAAAATTGTCAGATGAGCATATATATATATCCGACCAATTTTCAAAAAATGAAGGTTCGTTACGCCACACAGGTTTTCAGTCATTGTGTAGGTACGGAAATGCAGAGATTAATAGAGTTTAAGGTTTTATCAGTAGAGGCCGAACCTCGTGCTAATTTCATTGGAAAAATAAATGAATTTTTTGATGTTCTTAATTGTGACCATCTTCAAAATTTTCAAGCTTTTAAAGAAATGAGGGTGTTTAACTCGACAGGGAAAGATATCACTAATTCTATGAGGTTTATTTATGGTTGGCGGTTAATTATTACTTCTCTTTTAAAATTATGGAATATTTTAAAGGAAAGAAATTATTTATTTTTGCTAAAACGCCATTTAAACCAGTACTGCTTGGAAAATTTTTTAGGAAAATTAGAAATGCTTGCGGGAATGCGAAAAACCCAACACCAGTTCAGTTTTCTAGAGCGTTTAAAAAATTATTTGACTTAAATTACTTTGAAGAATTTGAGGGAACAAACTGTCTGAATGATATGAATAAAATTTTAATTAATGTCACTCCAGATCTTTTTCAAAAATGTAAAATTATAATTAGTTCGCCTACAACTGATTATTTGAAAGTTTATACGACAGATTATCAACATTTTGATAAATGTGTAGGAAACTCTTTAATATATGTAGGAGGTTATTTATTAAAAAAAACTCCTTCCTTCTAGCGAATCGTATTTCTTTATATACTAGAGTAAGGATCTATTACACTTTAATATTTGCTAACAGAAACATAAAAACCCAGAAAGCAAATAAACAAATAGCTAAGTTAACTATTTTGTATGTATAATTTTTTTTGTTCAAAAGCAAAATAAAATATATTATTAGGTATCCAGATACCTTAGAGTTCTATTAATTTGGGTTTGTACTTTTTTTTTCATTCCGAAGGAATTAATATTTTTGCAATATAAGCTACATTACACAACACAAAACTTGTTATTAAATTATTATTTATTTATTTTACTATCATTTTAACCTTCACACATTTTTAAGAACGTGCCGTGTAGCATTTATAACCTAAATATTATTTCTAAATATATTAAAATTAGAGTGTCGAATGAAATTAAAAAATAATTAAATAGTACACGACTTATTAGTTGAGCGATTAAATTTTACTAATTGAATGTCCCCTTGTATAAACGCGGCCCAATGAAGCCAAAGCCCGGCAAGCAGGTGCCTGCCGGTGAGTTTTTGATCTCAATACCTCAAAGGATTTGAGCTCACTGACGTTACTGTCTTGTTTATTTATACTGTGAAGCTGGCCTCAACAGTAAAATTTCACATGAATGGAACTAGAATGTCGTTTGGAATTCTTTTTTTTTTTTCATAAATCGGTAACAGTTGATGACCACAATTATGGGAAATATTTATAGGTAAATCGGCTAAGAGAAATTACTGGGAATTATTTTTAAGTTCGAAAAATGGCCTCTAGGAGATTTTCTCTTGAATTTTTCTTATTAAGGTTTGTCGTAGATATAAGCATCGTATTCTTCAGGCAATTACGCAACTGTTTGCTATTTCTATTTTTTTTTTTTTTCAATAATAATGTGTTGGGGAAGGTCAACCTTTTTTTCTTTCAAACGTGTATATCTCTGTTTTGGATGGGCCAATTACTTTGAAGTTTGTGTCAGAAAAAAGCGCTTTTTTTTTCTTCACGCAGAGCTATTAACTGTACGGTAGTGCTTCTATTAGTGGTCACTAGATGGCGTTTTTCGTAATTCTTCAAATAATACGGATTTTCTCAAATAGTATATGACTAATTCATAATTTAAGGTTATAAAAGATATCGAATAATGAAATTAAAAATCCAGGTCCGTATTTATATTAATAAAGTTGTTGATGGTCGCCCGAATCCGAAACGTCGGATTGAAAAACTAATCTCACCATTTTGGTAGAGGAAAAAAGTACAATGATGAAGTGAAAAATATTTTCGTCTGTGAGTTCAACTAAGCCTACAAACATAGAAAAACCGTATGTTATTTTGTTTTTTTTTTAGTTTTTCTAAAATTGTAGGCTTAGTTGAAATGACAGATGAACATAATTTTGACTTCATCATTGTCACTTTTTTTCACAAATTAGTGAGGTAAGTTTTTCAATCCGACGAAACTTTTATTTTAAATACGCACCTGGATTTTTTATTTCACTATTCGAGATTGTTTATAACCTTAAATTAAATTATGACAAAAAAGTCATATCATATCATTTGATTTTTTTTTGAGAAAATCCGTAATATTTGAAGAATTACGAAAAAAGCGCCATCGAGTGACCAATAATAGGATCACTACGTTACAGTTAATAGCTCTACGTGAAGAGCAAAGAAAATCGCTTTTTTCTGACACCAAGTTCAATGTAATCGGTTCATCCAAAACGGAGATATAGACGTTTGAAAGAAAAAAAGTTTTACCTTCCCCACCACTTTGTTATTGAAAATAGAAAAAAAATTATAGTTGCATAATTGCCTGAAGAATACAATGCTTATATTTTCGGCAAACCTTAATTAGGAAAATTCAAGAGGAAATCCTGCATTTCAATTTTTGAGTTGCTATCCGTCATTTTTCGAACTTGAAACTAATTTCCAGTTATTTCTCTTGGCCGATTTACCTATAAATATTTTTTGCTCATAATTGTGTGATCAACGGTTAGCGAGGTATGGCCGGAGACCATTCTTAATGGATCACCCGGTATATAACAAATGACAATCAAGTATTCTTTTTTGTGGGCTGTATACTAAGGTCCCCTGCTAAGTGTTTTATTGACAGTAAATTTTATATCGCTTTTGTTTAGAAATCATCACATATATTTTTATTGTATTAATAAAAATAATTTTTGTTTTATCCAATTTACAGCCAGCAGCCTCCTCCTGGAAGCACATATGCCCCTGGCATGAATGTCCTCGCAGAGTCGCAGGCGGCTAAGAGGATACAGACCCAGGGACATCCTTTAAAGAGTTTCACCGTACCTGCACCCCCTCCAGTTTCGGCACCCGGGACGCCGCAACCGAAACACATAGGTAAGCCATATTTTTTATAGCTAATTCTGTCTAAAAAATAGTTATTTATACTATAAGGGATGTAAGTAACATTTACCAGGCGAGCACGAGTTTGCGCCCGAACGATAGCGAGGGCTGGCAAAAAATTTCGAAACTGGTTAATGTACTTACATCCCATATAGTATATAACATTTTTCCCCCCTCCTTGTATTGTACGTTTACAAGAAAATGCTGGATATGTTAGCCGTGATCTATTGCCAGAGCAATATAAGCAGTTTTTATTTTATCAACAACGTCAAGTTGACAATTCATAGCGAAAAGTTTGAAGAAGTCGAATTGTTTGATTCTGTGTGGACAAAATGGATGTTTCAGACATAGAAGAATCAGCGAATATTGCTTGTTTATCTCTACTATCGGAAAAGTCGAAAAAAAGGTATGAAGCAGCATATAAATCCTTTAAGAATTGGTGCCAAAGCAAGACGGCTATTGCAGTCTCAGAAACCTTGTTTTTGGCGTATTTCCACGAAAAAAGTGCTATATTGATGTATTCGATGTTGAAGTCCACCCTTTTTATAGAGGAAAATATAGATATTTCTAAGTGTCCAAAACTTCGAGCATTTTTGAAAAGAAAAACTGGTTATAAACCCCAAATATCGAATGGGTTTAACAGGGAAGATGTGAATAAGTTCATGCTTGAAACCCCCGATGATATATAATTATTGATGAAGGTCGTAATGGTAATGGGAGTTGCTGGAGCGTGCCGTTCTAATGAACTCTGTGAAATGAAAATGGACAATGTTAAAATAAGTCAAGAAGTCATAATTGTGACCATTCCTGACTCCAAAAATGGAATGTCACGTACATTTACAGTGACAAAAAGTGATGACACTCAGGTTTGTCATTTTAAAATAATTCAAAAGTACATTGATACAAGATCCCACATGACGACTATTAATCCGCGCTTCTTTATGCGATATCAAAATGGAAGTGCTTAAATTTCTAAAGTTTGAGAACTTCAAAATGTATACTGGACACTCTTTTAAAGAACGTCGGCAATTTTATTAGCAAATACTGGAGTTGATGTATTAGCTATCAAGGGACATGGTGGATGGAATTCCGCTACTATTGCGGAAAGTTACGTAACTGAGAGCCTCAATCATAAAAAGGAAGTAGCGAATAAAATTTTATACAATAAGACCCAGCCAGAAGTCTTTTGCAGTTCTTCAACATTGGTTAGAAATGAAGGATCTGTGGAGTCAGAAAATGTAATACGCATCGAGAAGAAACGAGAAAACGTGTTTCTAAATTTTGTCAATAATGTGAATAATTGTAATAATTGTACCATTAATATTCAATTAATATCACCGGATTTTTGTAATATGTTGATGAAATCAAAAATTAAAGCTACTTATAATAATTTTAGATTATTATTTCTCTAGGGATGTAAGTTGACTTACATCCTGTCGTTAAGGGCAACCAATACCTTGTTGAGTAACATTCACTTACGTCTGTCAAAGCAGTGCCGAAATTGCTTACAATACAGGGAGGGGGAAAATGTAATTAATAACCTTGGAGTAAGAAATTAAGGAAAAACACTACCAATTTTACAAATTTGACAAATAATAACTTTTATAGTATTTTTATTTGCCCACTGCTCTCAAAATCTTCATAACTTCATTCAGGAAGAGATAATCATTATTATATAAAAATTAGCTTTTTATTTGCCTTGTGCTTTATTGAACTTCGATATATTTAATAGTATAATTAACAATTATTATTTTACGAGTTTATTTACTCAATTTTTCAGCTTGTCAACTGTATTTGATTATATCCTATACATTTAATTAATTTTATTGTAAATAGATTGGTTAAAATAAAAGTTGTTAGTTATGTTTCCAATAATTATTCGGGAAATATAGCGAGTGCAAAAAAATGTCTTTCTCACGCATTTTCTTTAAATAAAAGCATTCGTGTATATAAAGTTGATGATACCTTTATCACCTCTGAGAAACTTATAGTCTGTTTCAGAAATGTGTAGTATAATAAAATAGGAAATTTCATCCAGTTTGGCTGAATTTCGGGGTTGTCCGTAGACTTAGTTAAACTTTTTTATAGAAATAATAATAAAGATTCTTTTAAATCCCTGTCCTTTTACATAACTAATGAGATTTTTTACTCAATAGATTACATGTATTACTCAATGCCTACATAATAGGCTAATACTTAATGGAGGCAGGTAATAAAACACAGATTATACATACTTCTTAACAGTATTATAAGAATATTAATAAAATGGCGACATTCACTCCAACGAAAAGATGTTCTGATAATTCTTTACTATCAGTGAGTGAAACATTTATTATTTTAAATGTATACTATTGCATAAAACACGATTACCCTAGTTTGGTGAAATGATAAAATATCTACTGTTTGATCAAGCCATTAAGGAAGGGACACCAGAAAATGAGCGAAAAGCAGTCCAGCATGTGATTAGGAAGAGAAAATGTGGGATCTTGACAATCTGATCGATCAGACGGTCGACCCATTAATTATAATGTCAGGAGGTGATGACAGTTCGTCAGATGATGAAGAATATAACTTTTAAAATTTAATTATTGTATATTAATTGGCATACCATTTTCATTATTTTGAACGGATAACAATAGGCAAAACGCACAAATTGACCCAAAACCGGGTGGTAGTACCTGCACTTGATGAAAAGAAAGAATTTTGCAATGACATCAATGTTGTCTGTAGTCCTTTTGCATACCTAATAATGAGGTTTTATTAATTTAACATTTCTCAAACAGACTGTAAACAGGTTACGCTAAAATTATTAGGAATAAAGTATTAACATATAATAAAAGCAATTTTTCTTTTAACATAATAGACAACAAATAGACTTTTCCAAAAACATATAAAAAACGGGGTTCCATTTAAAAAGACTTCATTCATGGCATAAGTCTTTTGTTTTTGGTTTAGATATTTTATTGCCACAATTTTTAAATTCCACAGAAAAATATACATCGAAGGGCTATTTGGATTTTTTTTTAATACGGGGCAGGTCAAAAATAAGCCGTTATATTAAGCTATTTAATTGTCAGTTTTAAAAAATTTGTGTGTTAATTTATACCACGAATTTTTGTGTTAGCTTGTTTATTTATGTAATTATATACAGGATGTTATTGTAATCTGGCATTGACAATTCGGCAATCACGCTAATCTCGAGTAACAGTGATGGATTCTTGTAAAATGTAAACAGCAGAGACTTTTTGTTTCCATGTTATTGTAAATAATATGTTATCTCAAAATACCTACGCTACTGGTAGGTCTTGCGAAGATATCTGACAGTGTTGCCGTTTTCACCCCATTTGACATGTGTCTATTAGTCTGTCTTTCCCGCTCAGATAAAACAACAAGTTAATGTTTGGTTTTATTAATTTCCTTCTCATGTATGAAATGCTGGATCTATCTCTTTTATACGTCATTGGGGTCAACAGACAAAAATACGATCGTATATTGTTTTTATTTGATAATGATGATACTAAATTAATATAAATATATGCTGTTAGTTACAGTTCGACCTACGTCGTCCCCCTACAAGAAACCCCCCACAAGCAGCTCGAGTACTCTCACAAGTACTCCCCCTTCTCGTATTAGTGCCTCCAATCCACCTCCCCACACAGCAGAAGAAGTTCAGCGCTTACAGCCGTCTCACTCTACAGAAGAACTCAACCAAGAGATGGCCAACTTAGAAGGATTAATGCTAACACTTAACGCAATCACAGCAAACGAATTCGAGTGCTAGGTTAGTTTTGGTCAAGAACTCGTAATTGCAGAGGGATGGACTGGAAAGGACTTATTTTAACATTAGATGTAAGATTATGATGAATACCCCAATAAAAGAGATGCCTGTGGTTGATTTGTAGAGATAAAAAAATTCGTCCATTCTTCATAGATTAGGTTTTCTTGATTTTCGGTTTGATTGTCAGGACATTTTCTTTGTTTTTTTTTTTTCTAGTGAGATTATACGTACTCCGTTGTTTGTGGAATATTAAATTTTTGCAGGGCCACTTATTCGAGAGATCTATAACTACATTCCTTTGTTTTAACTAGAAAATGGGATAACACACAAATATTGCTAATGTTGAAATGCTAACCTCCAAAACGAATTACTGAAACTCAATAAAATATTGTCGTATATTCAGGGAGAAAGTGAAATGAATGCAAATATTTTAACAAATAAAAAAAAAGTGCAGGTAAATTAGATAAAAAAGACCTATATAACAAAGGGACCAATGGCTCTGGAGTAATGGCCATTTTAAGATTTTGACATTTCTGTTTTTGCTAAGCCGCCATTTTGAAATTTTAACATTTTTGTTTTTGTTCAAAAAGTAGTATTTAACGCCTTCTACATTCCCAAATTTCGTTTTGGTATTCCTAACGATTCGAAAAATAAAAGAGGGAAGGGCGGACTTTCTGTTCTCAATATAACTAGCCGCCATTTTGAACTGAAAAGACAAAATAAATTAAAACTCGGGTATTGAATAACGAAGTTGAAACCCTAACAAACGATGTATCATAAGACTCCACACTTCATTTCAAAAAGTGTTCAAAATGACACTAAACCGCCATTTTGAAATTTTGACATTTCTGTTTTTGTTTAAAAAGTAGTATTTTAGGCCTTGTACACTCTCAAAATTTTGTTTTTATATTCCGAACAGTAAAAGGGAAGAGCGGACTTTCTGTCCTCGATATAACTAGCCGCCATTGTGAAGTTAATCCAAAATAAAAATTAAAACTGGACTATTAAATAAAAAATTCCAAGCCCTATCAATGATTTCATATGATTATTGTAAGACCCCCCATTCTATTTAAAAAATAAAATGATCAAAATGGCGATTTCTGTTTTGGTTTAAAAAATAGTATTTTACTCCTCGTACACTCCCTCCAAATTTTGTTTTGAGAAGATTCCGAACGGTTCGGAAAATAAAAGGAGGGGGCCGGATTTTTGGTACTCACTGTGTATATTAATTTTGGGGCTTTTAACACAAAACCCTTAATTATTTAATTAACCGAGATGTAATAATAATTTGCTTATACCTATTACCACAAAATATGTTCAAGGTTTACTTTTTTTTTCAGAAAATGTTGTTATGACATTTAAATTAGATTTTTTTTAATTTAACGTTTTAAAGTATTTGCAGTCAATTCCCTTTCGCCCTGTATGTTGTAATTTAAATCTGCAATAGTTTTTTATAACGGTGTTTGTATTTGTATCAAATATAATTATACAACATTAACATTAGAAAATATAACTATAAATACCTCAAAATGAATAAGTTCCCTGTACAACCCAAAGACTGATTTAACATTATTTGTTATTAATTTTTTTGTTGAATGTTTTCTGTGTGAAGAATCGGCTAAAATGAAGTAACGACAGTTGAAATATTTATTCCTAACCTACACGAAATCGGCCTTTAAATAGATATAAAATTTAGGATAACAAAAGGATCTCAAAAAACAGCTTCAAAGTATTTTGCTGGATAGTTGAATAGGAAAATAAAATTTTCCTATTTTTTTTTAATTTACTCTCATAGTTTGCCATAAGCTGTTATATGAAAGACAGTTCTTGTTTGTTATTTATTATTGAAATAGATAACTTCGTTTATTAAAAACAACAGAATTGGCGCCGTCTCTGGTATAATATCATGATAATAATTATTAGGCAATTGTGGGTGGTTATATTTGAATAGTTTTCGTCAAATTTTTTGTATTGATTGAAAAACATTTTTTTAAAATCCTGCATTTAATGCGAAAATCGATTTATAAAAGCTGGCGGCTTGTAAATGTCTGAAGATTGAGACTCTTAAGATAATTATATAAAAATAATTTTTAAAATTATTTAGATTTCTTGATTCACTGTTATTAACCTCAGAAATAGCGATCAATCAAAATATGATGAAAAGTTATTTTTAAATCTGTTTTGAATATTAACAAAGAAATATACCGACCCATGACAACTATTTGTACACAGCTGACCTAAAAATGAAAATTACGTTTTAGATAATTTTCATTAATATGTTTATTTATTTTATTTTAATTTAAAAAAGTATTGATACGTAGAATAAACACGCAGTTTGTTATAGAAAGCTTAGTTTCTAGGAGATATATAGTGAGCTATAAAAAAATTGTATCAATTTAAGCGCAATGCTTTCCTCTTACAAACCATTCAGGTTGATTTGGGAGTAATAATAATTTATATAGGACAAAATAATCATTTTGATATTTATCAATTGCCTAGAATGGTACGATGTTAATCCACCAGGTTGTATATTGAATTTTCAAATATGCATTAGAGTATGACTTCTTTGATTTCCTTTATATATATTTTCACACTTTATTTTATTTGCAAAATATCAGGAATTGATAAAAGTTAACTTCAAGATAATTTCATATTTTATTAAATTAAAAATAATATATTTTATAAAGAAAAATTACTGATACCGCTAGAAATAGAACCAATAGCCTCTTGCTAGTAAACATGTAACACTATCATTGAGCCAAAAATCCTTTATCGGAAAAGTATAAAATTTTAATAAAATAGTTTTTAATTTTTTTTTTGAAAATTTTATTGTATCATTTTGTACCACACATAATTTTTGTGAAAAATTTGATTGAAATAGAATTGATAAATAATATTTGAGGTATGGTGTTCATCAAAATGTTTTACAGGGTTATTATTTTAACTTGACCACTTTTTAAATGCTTGTAACTTTGTTAATTTTGAACTTATCGAGTTGAACAAAAAAAAACAAGATGTAGGTCTACTTGCCAAGTTTTTTTGTGGCGTCATTTTGTACCACACATAATTTTTGTGAAAAATTTGATAGAAATAGAATTGATAAATAATATTTGAGGTATGGTGTTCATCAAAATGTTTTACAGGGTTATTATTTTAACTTGACCACATTTTAAACACATGTAACTTTGTTAATTTTGAACTTATTGAGTTGAACAAAAAAAAACAAGATGTAGGTCTACTTGCCAAGTTTTTTTATGGTGTCCAGTCTCATAGCGAATACACTCATAAAAAAAATTACAACTTACATTTTTTTAAATCGAACCCTGGGTATATTTTTCGCTCATCGGATAGCTAATTTTTTTCTGATTTCACTGATGTAATACACTTACGTTAAAATTTATTTATTTTTTGAAATATGTTCAAAAATTACAATATTATATAAAGCTTTTACTGATCAACTTGTAAGGTAAAACAACGAAATAGACGTAACGTCAAAGTGATGCTTCAAACAAGTAAAGAACGCAAAACAAATACAAAATTAAAAGTTCTAAAAATACAAAATTAAAAGTTCAAAGTAAAAAAGCAAAGAACGCAAAACAAATACAAAATTAAAAGTTCTAAAAATACGCCTGAATGTGGCTACCATTATTTTTGAAGCATTTTTCAAATATCGCAATAGCCATGGTTAAGTGATCGTAACAAAATATCTGACAACTGCCCTACATCGTTAATAGCATTTATTATTCTTTTATTAACTTTTAATTCTTCTGTATTATAACATGGAGTTTTATGCACTAGATCTTTTATGGATCCCTAAAGAAAAGAAATCCATTATGGTAAGATCCAGGCTATTTGCAGGCCAAAATATAGCAGTTCCTCCATTTCCTATTCATCCTTAGGGATATTTCCTGGTATGGTATTCTTTCACAGCTCTAATGTTATGAGATAACTAGATAACCATCTTGCTGCCACACTATGTTTGTAGCAACATTAATTGGAAGATTGTTAATACACTTAATTCCTTTTTGCAAAAGTTCCAAATACCGATTGTCAGTTTATTTTTCGTCAATAACAATAGGCCCTAAAATATATCATCTGATTAAACTTCACCAGACGTTAACGGACTGATATATTCCTGTTGCTTAATTTCACGGATCTGGTGCGGGTTGCCGACGGACCATTATCTAGTGTTTTGCCTGTTACTGCCTTTTTTTGGTAGTAAATGAGTTCTTATCAGTCGATAAAATCTTATTCAAATACTGATTATTTGCATTGTATCTATTTAAAAACTCCTGACAAAATTCCAGCTTTCTTCGACAGTGTTCCTCACTAAGTTTTTGAGTACTCAAACATGGCTTTATTGTCATAAACAAAATCCGTTGACAAAGCTAAAATCCTAATACTAAACAACAAGAAACTTAACCTACATATAAGTCATCGTAGTCGGTGATATACACAAAACAATAGAATACAAGAACGACAAAATTCAATTATAAATATATATATATATGTATATTTTTTTGTATTTTTTTTTTACATTTTTTCTTTAAAATGAGGATTCCAGAAACTCGTCTACTGAATAATAGGCTCTTTCAACCAGAAAGCTTTTTATTTGTGTTCTAAAAGATTTGTGGTTATCTATTTGTCTCAATTGGATGGAAAAGTGGTTAAAAATCTTCCTGCTATTATAAAGTAACGATCTTTTGGTAATTGGGTATTGGCAGAGGAATTTGATGTGTTCTACATATTAAATATGGTCCAGTCGTGATACTGATCTGATCCCCGAATTTTTTATGCAATAAGCACACTGTTTCCAAAATAAAGATACTGGGCAGTGTAAGGATCTTATGACTACAAAATAAAGGTCTGCAGGATTCCCGTTTTTTTACACCACATAAAGCTCGTAGTGCTCGCTTCTGAAGAATAAAGATAGAATTAAATAAATATCTAGCGCAAGAACCCCAGAAACAAATGCCGTAACGCAAATGCGATTCCACAAGTGCAAAATATACATTCTTTGCTCTAGGGAAATCCAGTTCGCGTGCTACAACTCGCACTGCAAAGCAGCCTTTCGCTACTTTAGTGCAAATGCTTTCTATATGTTGATCAAACCTCAATTTATTGTCTATAATTAACCCCAAAAATTTGTTGACCTGAACATTGGACATTAATTGAGATTCTAAGTAAACGTCACTTAAGCTGCATTTAAAGGTCATTAGATTGGTCTTCGATATGTTAAGGGATAAGCGATTTGCATTACACCACTCCTTGATTATTGTCAAGTCCTCAGCTGCCGTATTCTCAAGAAGTTCCTTACTTTTCTGATGCCAAAGTATTGTCGTGTCATCAGCAAACATAGTGATTTTACCTGTTATGTTTACACTAGCAAGATCATTCACATAAAGCAAGAACAACAAAGGTCCCAAAACTGATCCTTGGGGAACACCACTCGATTGCTAGAAGGTTTGATTCTTCATTTTTAACTATCACAGACTGTACGCGCTGAGACAGATATGACGCAAACCAAGACACTGTTGTGTCACCAAAACCATACATCTTCAGCTTGCTCAGCAGTATTCCGCGATCTACACAATCAAATGCCTTGGACAGATCGCAGAACACTGCCACAGCTCCTTCACCATCATTCAAACCCAAGTACAGGTTCTCCAAGAATTCGTATATAGCATCATTAGTATTACTCGATGACTGAAAACCGAATTGAGACGCACTAAGTATTCCGTTGTCATTCAAATAATTAACAAGGCGCTTCTTAACCAATTTTTCAATTATTTTAGACAATGTGGGAATTAAGGAGATTGGTCTAAAGTTTGAGGGTTCCTCAGGATCACCACCCTTAAAGATTGGCATAACTTTTGCCTTTTTCTGGCACTCGGGGAAGTTTCCCCTTGAAAAAGATACATTAATGGCTCCTACTAGAGCATGAAGCATAATATCTGGTAATTCCCGTATAACCCTCAATGATATATTGTCCCACCCAAATGAATTTGCATTTCTAATGTCAGATATCGTTCTCTTTAACTCATTTATATTGGTTGGGTGAAGATGAAACGAATGCTGAACGGAAATGTCCTGCAAATACTCCAGAGCATCCGTAGAACAAGTAATACTTCCTGTAAACGTTGTGGAAATTGAACAATAAAACTGATTTAAGACATCACACTTTACTCCACATTCACTCGTCACTTGCTCTCTCCCACTCAGCTCGCTGATAATATTCCGGCTTTCTTTTTGTTTGTTTTTAGATTGATTTATTCTCATAGAAAAATAATTTTGTTTTGCTCTCTTAATGGTGTCTCTATAAACCTTTCGATAAGTACGGTAATATGACATAAACCTTTCACTATGCAGACAGTATTTGCGGATTTTGTGAAGTAATCGCATATTATGTGCTGACACCTTAAGACCTCGTGTAAGCCAAGATTTGCTGACAATCCAGCACTTATAACAGAGGACATGACATTATCAGGCACAACATTTCCTTTACATGCATATTCAAATTAAAGGAGTTTAATAGATTGGTAATCAGTAGTTCATCGGATTGATTTTTATTCATAAAATTAATATTAAAATCTCCAGCAAGCATTATATTTGCGTGTAATGGAAAACGCGACAATAGTTGCTCTAATCTAGAAATAAATAAATTTACATCTGTATTCGGAGAACGATATAGACAAATAATATACGTATTAACTTTGTTGTCATGTATTATAGAAAATTCAAATTCTCTTTCAATCTGCATGTCACAAAATCTATCAAAGTCCATAAACGAATTTGCTTTAAGAAAGTATTTTTTCAATAATATAAGGGTACCGCCATAAGTAGTGTTTGGTCTAGAATATTTTGCTAAGAGAATATAGTAGTCCAAAGCTATTGTCTCATTGCAGCCAAGCCAATGCTCGGTCAAAAGTACTACATCTGGATAATCTACACTGTCCAAAAACAGCAACATATCGTCTGTTTTATTTTTTATCGACTGTATTTTTAAAAGCAAGAAAGTTATATTTCGATGTTGATTTGTTCTAAAAAAGTTTTGTCTGACCGATTTTCCTGCATTATGTTGAGGTTACTAATCTGCTCTGAAGAATTTACATATGTGTATTTGTTTTTATATTTATCATTCATAAATAGGAGATGTAGCGTAATAAATTCGCAAATAAGAATTTTACTATTATAGGAAGGCTAAGCAGAGTAAGATCTTTCATTGCGATGCATGAAACTATCCAAATTGAGATACACTGAATTATTTGAATCATTGTGGATAAAATTATGGATAGTGCTATTATTCTCGTAAATAAAATTGTTTAAAATCTTTCTATTTTCAGAAGCAAATGCAGAGCCTACTATTATCAGATTACTTTTCAGGGAAAGATTTGAAAGATCATTTAAATCTTCTTTATTAATAGATTTACCCCGTATAGCATTTCCACATCCTACAAAAATAATTACAAAATCGTCCTTTGAGAAGTTTACACTATAGCTATCGCTGTAGAAATCATATCCGTAATCATACAGCCACTTTTATACTGACAGTTTATGTTGAACTTTCCTCTTGTTTGGGCTTTCAATGAAGCAAGGCAGCCTTTGATGCTAAATGTGTTTCCAACAAGAAGTAGTTGCGATTTTTTATTATAGCTTTCTCTTGATCCAATATTTATTCCATTCGTAATTTTGCCTGCAAATTCTGAACAAGAATCAGAACTGGATTTGCTATCAATCAACTTCAGTTTCTCACGCAATTCGCAAACGTCGTCAAGATAGCACCTATTATCACATTCTAGCACCCTTATTGAGTCAATCATGTTTTTGTTAATGTTGATTAAGTCCTCAAATTCGATTTTCATTGTGCGAATTTTTTCTACGTTGGCTTTAACTTCCTCTTGGAATTCTAGTTTTTCTCTCTTGTAATCGCCTATCTCTTGGTTAAGTTTTGTAATATATTCCATTTTTTCTTTCAGTTGCTCTACAAAACGAGATTCAGCGGCAAAATCCTCGTCTGTAAAATCCTGGGTGCGCCTTTTTTTCCCTTTGATAGTGATTTTCTTTTTCATTCAGCTTCTTAGTCAACCGCTCAATCTCATTTTTAAGCTCCTTTTTTTCTGATTCGTACATATGTTTTAAATCTGTGATCTCTTCTTCGTTTTTTAACCTGATGTCATTCATTGCACTTTTAAGTTTCCCAATCTGTAATTCTTTGTCTTTGTCATCACCAATTTTATCTTTGCACTTGGTTGAACATACAATTGTATGCCTTTCCAGCAAGGTAAATGATAGTCTTTCAATACAACTTTTATGAAATATATTAGCACATACCACGCAAAAATAATTTTCAGTCTTTTTTAACTTAGGGCAGCATTTAAAAAGAGTATCAGTTTCAGTCATTTTAAAATAGAAAAGATATTTACCCTATTATTTATTATATCAATTAAATCAACAGAAAACAGTAAAATATTAGCCAGTTCAGTTCTGTTTACATTTAAAGTTCTAAGCAGCACTTAAAACAATAATTTATTCCATCTTCACTATTCTGTGTGTTATCATTGGAGCCCATACTTGATTTTCAACTCATGAAATATCTATACCACGGATAACATCCGTCCTCATATGACGTCATAGTCGATTATTTGTACTACTTCTATACAATTAGAAGTTCTTTCTTCAACACTAAACTTGCGAAATACCATGGTTCACAATTTAATTTGAAGTAAGTTGATGTCAATTTGACAAATCTGACATTACCTCTACATTCCATCACTTTGACATTACACCTATTTAATGTTTCACCGTACAAGTTGATAGGTAAAAGGTTTAATATAATATTGTAATTTTTGGACATATTTCAAAAATTAACAAATCGAACTGAAGAGTGTATTACATCAGTGAAATCAGAAAAAATGAGCTCTCCGATGAGTGAAAACATTCCCAGGGTTCATTTAAAAAAATGTAAGCTGAGGCCATATATTTTTTTTAATTAGTGTATTTGCTATGACACTGGACGCCACAAAACACTAAGCAAGCAGACCAAAAACTTGTTTTTTTGTTCAACTCGATAAGTTAAAAAAGAAAAAACTTACAAGCGTTTAAATTGTGGACAAGTTAAAATAATAACCTGGTACATATGTACACCTTAAGACGGTTTTTTTAATTCGTTTTCTCAATTTTAAAATGGCGTGATGCATTTTTTGCTGTAACATAGCCTTTACAAATATTAATAAATGGGGGAAAGCAAACTATTGTTTCTAGCAGTATTCTTGCCAGATAAGAAAACTGTTTTAATTCAATGAATATTTAATTTCTGAAAATATTAAAACAAGCGGAATCTGTACATGCAAATATTGTTAAGGCAAACGATACACAAAAATTAGGTATACAAGGTTGCTAGAGTTACATAACAAATCTAAACATTTTTCTCGTTAGTTTTAATTTATTTTAGAGACAATATGTCTATGTTAGTATCATCAGGCAAATTGTAATGATTACTTATCATCTTAATGATTCCAAGATATAATTTTTGTTAGATTTAAAAAAAAATGTTACATTTTAAAATTACATGCAGAATATTGTGGACATAAATTTATAGGATGTCTGTGTATAATGAACCATTGCAAACCAGTATTAGGGCAGGGCGATTGTTAAAGTTAATAATCGATGTCTTAATTGATCGTGTGGTTTATCATAAAATCAAAGTTGTAATTGAATGCTTTAAAGAAGTAAAGTGAAAAGAAGTTCCTATAAAAGCTTTATTAAGAAACAATAATAAACAGTTTGTGAACAAATTCACACATCCACTTATGAATAATTTTTAAAATATGTTAAAAAGTATCCCTTAATTATTTCTTTCGAAAAATCGATATCTTGGAGAAAGATGATCTAATTGCCACACCTTTGACCACTATGACAGACGTCAATATACAAAGTTTCACAAAATAATGGTTTCCCTTCATTTTTTACCAAGTATAAATTAAAAAAAACTAGCTAACTTCAAAGGCCGGAAAATGGCTTTCAGTCAATTTCTCTTAAAATTTAATAATAGATACATTTTCTTAAATTTAATTAAAATTTAAATAACTTAATCCTTCCTTTAGTTTTTTATATACAGAGAGTCAAAATTGAAATTTTGCATTTTCTATATTTTATGAAAATTTTTATTATTTTTTTTAATTTTAATAAATTAATACACGTTTAAATAGGATATTTGCTTAGAATAT
Organism: Kuschelorhynchus macadamiae; assembly: GCA_030620095.1. NCBI lineage: Eukaryota > Metazoa > Arthropoda > Insecta > Coleoptera > Curculionidae > Kuschelorhynchus > Kuschelorhynchus macadamiae. Next base: position 117,997 of record JAUTXW010001646.1, on the reverse strand, counting down.
TTCTGACTAGAAGCTAAGGTATGTATTAGTAATAATAAACTTATACAGGATGTAGCTGTATTTAAGAATTCGGCCATTTTTGTTTCATATTTCACGGCACATTAAAATTCCAATTTATATTAAAATCTCCGTTACACTTAAACAAACAGTCAGATTTTGGTGAATGTTTGATATGTTTATCAAAATTCAATAATTGTCACGAAAATTTTTGTACATAGCTGACATTAGACTCGCCATGAATTTTGTTACACAACTTTTGTAACGCTTTATAGTATCTGAAAATTAGGATCATCATTTTATAGCTGGAATATTTAAATATTCATATTCAAATGACACATTTTTATTATTGAACGAATATTATCATTGTAGATTTAATAATTTAATTAAGAATGAATAATACAACGTGTTTCATAAATTCTACACTAACTATGCTGTTATGGTTACGTCAGATTCACCTAGTTTTTCATAATTCCTTAGAGTGGATTAATATGTGGATTAAAGTTAGCGTATGTGGTTCAATTTCTATAGAGGTTGTTGTGACATCTAGTGTCCCACAGGGCTCTCATATTGGTCCAATTCTCTTTCTACTATTTATAAATGATATAGTATCATGCTTTAAAGTGTCTAAGTGTCTCTTATACGCAAACGATTTAAAATTCTTTTCACCAGTTTGCTCTGAATCAAGTCCACTGCAATCGGACTTTGAGAAGGTTATCAAATGGTGCAACATTAACCATCTTCTTCTTAATGTTTCTAAATGTAAAGTGCTCCGTTTTCATAAACGCATTAAACCCATACTCTCCTCCTACTTCATAGATAACGTGAGTCTTGAAGTTGTTAGTACCTTTACAGACCTGGGCGTTATTTTTGATGAGAATTTAACTTTTGGTCTGCACATTGATAGTATTGTACTGAAGGGTTTCAGGCTGTTGGGCTTTATAAAGCGGCAAACAAAACATGTCACAGATACTAAAGAAATTGGATGTCTTTATAACTCACTTGTTCGCAGCGTTCTGGAGTATTGTTCTACAGTTTGGAGTCCATCGTATCAGTGCCACATCGATAAAATCGAAAAAGTCCAAAATAGATTTGCCAAATACCTTTTGTATAAGTTTAATTTTCCGTACCAGGGTTTATCATATAATACCAGAGCTCTTCTGTGTGGCCTTCAAACACTTGAGTTTCGAAGAAAGAAGGCACTTCTAGTTTTTCTTCACAAACTGCTCAGTGGAGATATTGACTGTCCGATGTTGCTTGAGTCGGTCGCATTTCTGGTTCCTATTAGGAGAACAAGGCAATCTCAACTCTCTTTTGAAGGATACCATCGTACAAATTATGGGCTTAGCGCGTTTGTCGATCGACTGGTACGCAATTACAATCGTCACTTCCCTGATTATGATATTTTCAGTTTAAGCACTTTACAGCTTAAAAGGCGGTTAAACGAATTGCTTTTATGATTGTTTTATATCTATATATACTTTGTATCTATTTTTATTCACTTTTATTCACTTTTATTTTAATTATTTATGTATTGTGTTGCTTTTTTGACGAACTATTGTGTGTTCTTTTTTTTTTCTTTGTTTCTATTCGACATGCCTCTTAGGGCTATTTTACTTTTTACTTTATCTATTTGACCTTGCATGCGAATTCGTACCATTTGGAATGTTTAGCATTCTGTAGTGTACGTTTCAGAAGGGCCACTTGTCCGATGCGTGCATCGGCTACGTCCTTACTATAAAAGAAAAAAAATATATTAAAAAAAAATTAAAAGGGCGATCGGATACTACATCTTTTGAAAAGTCTTTTTAACAATAATTTATTTCCAAAATATGCGATCATTATAATTACAGTTCGAAATGGGGGTAATTTTATTAATTGTGTAATGTTGATGTCTCCATAAAGGCCTTTCAAAAGATGTGCTACTCGACCCCTTTTTCCATTAATTTCTTTAAGATGGCGGCAAGCCCCCACTTTAAAATTTTTAATCACGAAACACATACATTACAAAGGAGCATTAGTCTGGTCGTGAAGTCTGCAAATTTTAATTTTTAATCTTAACTAGTTCAAATAATAAAAGGAGACCCATTCAAGTGACACACTGTATATGTATTAACTAAATATAAACATATTAATAATAGGTTATAGATGTAGGCATCTAACTTTTAATTTTTGCGTTACAATGAACACTTAATAAATGTATCATGTAATCGATATTATTGAAAATTATTAGAACAAAAAAAGGGGACTATTTATCAAACACCTTAAGTATTAGTATTATATTAATAGAATTATATCAGTCTTTCAGGAATTATTATGAAAAATCAGGTGAATCTGACATAACAGTAATCGCATAGTTTTTCTATACTTAAAATGTGTCAATTTCACTGGCTATTAAATATCCTCACTATAAACAGATTAGATCTAGATTTTTAGATAATGCAATAGATTATACAACTTGTAAATTAAAATTCTTGACCACTGTAATGTCAGCTATTTACAAAAATGTTCGATAAAATTCTTTGATTTACATTTAATTTTGATAAACATATCATAAATCCAACAAAATCTGACCGTTTGTTTTATTGTAATAAAGCTTTTAGTAAAAATTGGAATTTTAATATTTTAGGTACAGTCAAATATGAAAGAGAAATGATTTGGTTCTGGAATACAGCTTCACATTGTATACGTTTATTTTTACTTTTACTTACATTAGCTTTTAATCAAAATTCTTCTAAGCAGCTAACCCATTTGAATACATATTAAGTATTTAAAATTAAAATAAAAAAATTACATAAAATATATATATATATATATATATATATATATATATATATATATATATATATATATATATCAAACTAGCACATTTTCAGAAAAATTGACTAAAAGCCTATTGCTGCGATTCATAAATATGATCTATGTCTTTATTAGACCTGTTCTAATTAATTTATGAAAGACAGTAAGATTTGTCATTTCCGTTATATACAATTTGTGTGTGTAATTTTCTATATTATTGTGATAGAAAAAACGTATACTTGGTATATGAGATAAATATCATTGATATTAACAATTTTGTTTTCTATGAAAATAATTATAAGGTCAACTAAAGAAAGAATCTGTTTCAAAAACGGGCTCAGTAAAAGTAATTCTCTAGCAATACTGTACTAAAATCTGCTATTAGTAAGAGAGTTCGGAGTCTAAAGAGTGTGTGAAATAAAAAGGTTAGTGTTTTAATAATTTTAATAGTATAAGCTGTTATTAGGACAGAGATCATTGGTGGACTAGTAAACATGTGTTTCATGCAGGAAGAAGAGGTGTGGGAATCAGTTAGTTGTACTTTAGGACTGCTGCAGTCAGTAAGGTCTCAAATATGTATTAAGGTTAAGAATTGTAAAACTAATTTGTAAAATCTAGTGGTGTGACACATATACATAAAACATAGTCTACCATTTGGTAGTACTACCCTCGTCAAAAATTTGAGAATATAGAGTGCGGTATAGACCCAGTGCCTTAATCTTGTATTTGTTATTATTTAATGTTATGCTTACCAATTTTAGTGCAAAACTTTGAAATATTTATATTAAGTTTTTAAAAAATCTAATTTTTATAAATAAAAATTAATTATCCATTATGCAGAATCTGTTCAGCCTTATGGATTTTTTTAATAACCGATTTCACAAAAAAAGTTACTGCTTTATAAAAACAAGTTTGGCTAGAAAAATCGCCCATTAATATACAAGGTGCATAAGTACCAACCAAATTCGAGAGCCTAAAACTATATGTCAAGATTATTTTAAATATTTTTTTGTATGAGCTAATTCTAAGTAATTTAATGGTCTATTGCGTAAAACTGTATTCTTTTTAATTGTTTGTTTTGCAAACGTGGGAGTATTTTTGTTAAAATAAACTTTTCATTTGTTAAATAAAACTAAACAGTCCCTGTATAATGTTTAAGTATACTTTATAATAATCAGTATATATGTTTAGTACGTATGACGTTAGATAATAACGAAGAGAAGATTTTATATACTAGTTTCACAATTTTTATTTTTCTTACATGTGTCGAGTCAGATGGTTCAACTTCGTCCTAGCGTACAAGATTAACAAAAATAACTTTTCTTTATAAGAAATATATAACCTACATAAAAAGTTAAACGTTTTTAAATTCATTATAATTCACAGCATATTTGCTCTAATAACAGCTTGACTGACCATGGCATGTTTATGTATGCCACTAATATGTCTATTAAATTATTGTCAGTTCAGGGATTTGTTTCGCTCCCATCTCTCTGACTATTAATTCTATTCTTTACATGTTAAGGTTATCGAAATGTATGGATATACATTATTTTATAATTCACGCGAGCATTGAATGTTAAACATAAAAAGTATGGTTTTGAAAATATATAAAAATAGAATAATTTTTATTTTACAAACTTGGTCAAAAGGTAGCACAAAATATTTAAAATTATAGGTTCTTAAAATTGCAGTTATGTTGCATATAACATATTCTATAATAATCGAAATATTATTGTTATTAAGACCTTTGAAGTGTGACTTTTAATTAAAATTGATTACTAACACAAACCCATATCCACAAATAAGAACTATATATTTTGTGTTTACACTCGTATACGAATTAATCATTGTTTCTATACATATCGACAAAACCTGTATAATAGTTGTAAATATATTTGTTTTAATTTTTAGATATTTTTATACATTTACAGTTTATTTATAATTTAAAAGAACAAGATATATATTAACCTAAATCAATATTTGAACTCGAGAGTCTTTAGCATTATTTTTGGCCCTTTTGAAGCAGGTTTTAAAGGCAGCTTATTAATTTTATCTTATTGTAAGAAAATTTTTTAAAAATATATAAATGCTGTTTTATCTTAATTTAATTTCAAATCAGCAGAGAAATTGTTGATAAATTTGTTTTTTTTTATTTTACGTTTTTTTTATTTCGTTTTAATTTTGGTGTTTATTCAATAAAAAAGGTAAAATGTGGGATGAAGATTTTTGGAAAAACAACTATGTTTCTAAACAAACAATTTATAGAAAGTGATAAAAAAAATTAACAATTACAGTACAATGTTATTATCTGGCAAATGTCACCCTTGAAGAAAAAAGAATATTTTTTTTGTGACACAAGTGTTGTCATCAATTATATTATCTCTTTAATTGTTACATCGTTTTTTAATAAATTTATGTGCTGGTTTTAATGTTCAAAAAATTCAATAAAATAAGCTTCATAAAACGTCTTAAACGTATTCTAATAACTTCAGATTATTAAATATATAAAACAGTTTTTATAGCGGAAAGATTTTGTGTAATAGAATTTTGAATATATAATATTAAGCTTTATATTTATTAGGTAAAAATATTGTACATAAAATTGTAAAAATAGTTTTTTAAATATTATTAGGATTAAAATGTTTTGTATTATTGTAGAAACACATCAGTTGTTTTTGCACACTATATATTTTTATACAGTAGTACAAAATATTGTTTTAAGCTCTTGCTAACCAGTGCTTATCAGATATGGAAATTAATTTTTGCCTTGTATATTGTATTGTGTTAGTACGCAATTTTATCTTTAAAGAGGTTTAAACGGAATCTATTTTTTAATGTCACAATTGTAAAATATGTTTTATTTAAAATGATACAGACATTTAAAAATATCATTCTGTTATGAATCTCGATTTTTCTTATACATTTATAATAACGTGATGTGTAAAAGTTTTTTATATTTAATATATTTATTAAATCGAAATGCGGCAGAAAGTAAACAAGCCTTTTCATACATCAGAGTGTTTATAATAACATTCTGCCTATTGATTCCTTTTTATAAAGGTAGGTACCGAAAATATTTTATAAAATGAAAAATTTTTTACTGTAGTAATACAATAAATGTGACTGAGAAAAAAAATAAAAATATTAATTTTAACTTTAGTTTTATTGGTTTCGTTAAATTCACCTATTATCAATATAATAAAAACCTGGTATTATTGGACGTGCCTCCAAGTATGTTTGTAGCTAGAACTAGCTCTGTAAATTGTGATGCCTATTTAATGCAAATGTTCTGCTAAGTTCTACGTAAAAAGTTGCATTTTGAATTCGCGACATTCGTACTGTTAGTGAACCTTTTTGATATTTGTAGAGAAGCAGACAATACAAATCGCTTGCAACTAAAGATGGCTTTGGAATTTATTCCAACTAGATGAGGTTATTTACACAAGTTTTTATGTTCTTGGAAGTTTTTGAGATTTGGTATGCTCAAAATCTCATGGATGGACAGAGTGACTAATGATGTTCTAGTTCATTTCCAAACTAATAGGTACGTTGCAAATAATATAAAAAAAAGAAACTGCCCTACTTTGGCCATGTCATATGGCATCCTGAAACGTACTCGGCTCACACAAAATTATCGGCAAAAGAAGTATGGGCCGAAGACAAACTTCTTGGCTGGAGAATTTACGCCATTGGTTCAGGAAGTCAACCTCTCTTCCGTGCTGCAGTAAATAAAATAATGTTTGTCAACATGATTGTCAAAGTTCGTTAAACAGATATAGCACCAGAAGAAGAAATTATGGGATTTTCCATAGTAAAAAAACCCAGACGTAAAGTTAATCTATAATATATGGGACAAAAAACATCATTTTTACGTTGTACTGACGTTCCTATATGACGTGACTTAAAAACAGAGTATCAGTTAGAACTAGTACATACATATGTTTGCAACAATTTACTTAATAATACTGGCTAGTCCTCAACTAAATACCTCGACTCACATACCCGGCGTGATACTGAAGAATTTTTTTCTGTTCCGCTTATATGAAACAAAGGTCGGACTTCAAGACTACGGATTTTTATTTTTATCAAATATTATCTTCTTGTAGGGTAAAGATTCCTTTGTCCTACTTACCAAAAATAGTTATTTATGTTGACTTCAATTGAATCAAATGTGCAATTTTTTTTTAAATAGTATCGAAAGACAGTCGTTTCCTCGTTGCTAAGTTCGTTGTTTCAGGTGCATAATGAATACGTTACAGTCCTAGGACTATAATGAATCCATTAGAGTACTCAGTCCGAAAAAACGTGTAATTTTGACACAAAAAATGACGACCAAAATGATATCATTATGACACGCCAGAAGATAAAGTTTTCAGATACAAATTGTTAGTGTTTATAGTTTCTCGTACCGTATTTTTAATATAATATAAAAAATGTATCAAATAAATGGTTTGTGGCAAGATAAGAATTGAAACGTCCGTCACTATATTGATAAAAGTAATCAAGCTAATGCTCCCTTAAAAATTTAGAATAATTTAAAAAAGTAGTTTTTCGATATATTACAGCTTACCTTACATTTTTTTGCCAAAGATATTACTTAAATTGATATAGGGATATGATTATTTTAAAGTCCCGTAATTTTAATTTTATCTAAACATTTGTCGAACCCTTGGACACGATTAGACTCCAATTGAAAGTCGAGCGATGTCATAACATCGGGACCAATAAAATGTATATTTTCAAGTAATTTTGCTGCTATCAGAAATTGTTTTTTAGCTTCCGCTCTGTGTATATAGTAGTTATACCTATGTATGTTCTATGTATATAGTAGTTATACCCTTTCGAGTTAATTACATTTGAAAAGTGAAAGTTGCTTTATTGCCCTGTTGAATCTAATGCTTTTAATTTAAACCGAAACGATGGATATAAACTTCTGTTTTAACTGAAAATTTTGGCACTTCCAGGTAACCTGGAACTGATTTTAAAAGAGATTTTTTTAACCATTTTGATGTAAATTAAACGGTTTATGTTCTACTAGCCATTAAAGTATATCGGAATTTTAAACATACAAATCGAAACGTGGGGACATCTCGAGATATGTAGCTGAAAATTGGGACAGATATTCCATTGCCGGTATAGGATTATGTGCCCCAAAAAATAAAGGTGAAATTGTTTGTGTCGTAACCCATTAGCGGTGTGAAAAATTCGTGGGCCATATCCAAAACGAATGAGAGCCGTGTGATTGATATCTCTGTTCTAGTGAACTTACTTGTGTTTGCCATACTGGATATTAGGACTTGTGTTTGCCATACTGGATATTAGGACGTTGAACAAAAAAAAATCTACATTATTACATTTTTCCCTGCGTCCTAATGATATTAACTTAGATTTATTTGAAGATTCAGGCATTTCTTTTGCAGAAGTAGGTATGCTGTTAGACTGATTGCTCGGTTAGGGTATAGGGATTCATGTGTTTAATTCATTTAAAATGCTAACTGGGGCAGGAATATACATTTACGAAGTTTGCTGTTTTGTGTATAGGGTGATTCCACGCGCAATACGATATGTCCGCAAATTTTAAAATAACATATTTTGTTGAATAAATGTAGGTATCTTTTTAAATAATGACCCCAACATTTAAAAAAATATATAACATAATTTTTTGCATCTATTACTATAATGTGGCAATAATGGATTTTTGTCCCCTATATAACTTGAACAAAATCGCTATATTTTATCATGTTGGCCGCGGCCGAAAATAAATGCTAATCTGTCAAAAGTGCCAGTTCTGTGCAGATGTGTGCATTTGGTTAATAATTTGTTGTGTTATTTCTTTTCCAAGTAAGTAATTTAATAGTAATAATAGTTTTTATGTAATGTCAATTTTTTGTCCCATCAGTTATGAAAAAATACGTTAAACTGAAATAGCCCATTCAAGTAAGGCCACAAGCGCATAACAAATATTAAACCTGTAAATTTTTAAATGGCCTATGTAAATGCCATAACAAATTTTGGCTCCAGACTTTTAGAATGCTATTATAATTTTATCAAAAATTGTCCCATCGGTAACCTAATATTTATTTTTTTTCCGGATAATAAAATGTCACTCATTTTTCATTCTTTTGTTCTCTTTCTTAAAATATACAATTATTGGGTAAATATAGTAGACCTGTTAATGTGAATACTAAATTTTTACCTAAACGCCACTAGCGGCATTTTTAATAACTGGAGTTATGACACATGCTCTATTATTATTGGTTTGCGCACTACCACTAACCAGAACTCGTTAATAATCAGATAGCAAAAACTATTATTTGGAACACCTTTAGCATGGAAAGGGATATCGGACAACAAAAAGAGAAGACAAAGCAACATGTTAAAAAATGTCGTAAAAAGGTGCATGAAAATCAGTACCTAAACTAAAATTATTTAAATAAAAATGCTTCAAGCTAAGAAAATTAAAAATATTGGCGGGAAATGACGAACAATTCAAAATTCGTCAAAAATGCAAAATAAGGAATATTTTTTAGCTTTCAAAACGCCCCAGTCTCTGGAAAAAGCAGTAAAACGGGCAAACAAATTAATGCCGAAAGAAAAAAACAAAAAATTGCAGTTATACATAGTTTACTAGAATTAATAGAGCCTGATTTAAAATTACAGAATGTTAAGGAGATATCTGGTCTGACAGTTAGTTCTTGAAATAAATTATCTTTGGAGATAACTGAAAAGGTAGGTGAGAGCTTTTTACCTGCAAGATGATATAAGTAGGGTAGCTCCTGGATTTGAAGATCAGTTAAAAATTAAAATAGATACGTCTGTTAAATATGCACAAAAAAGGCATATGTTTTATACAGTTAGAAAAGCTTATTCCATTTTCTTAGAAGAAAACCCAGAAATACAAATAAAGTTAAGCAAATTTTATGAGCTACGACGTACTTTTGTCTTGCCTATACATGAAACATCACACAATATTTGTGTATGTAAGTACCATTCTAACATTTTTTTTATTATTGAGATGCTTAGCAAGAAAATGAAAACGTTCCCCAATAATCATAAAACATTACTTTCTGAAACATCGTGTGACTTAGAAAAAGAGGAATATGTATGATGAACGAATTTCGTGCTTGCAAGGAAATTGATTTGACCTTTTCTCATGTGCCATTGCTATTCGACCCAGAAGAGTCTGTGAATTTTAAACAGTAGACTACTATTTAAGGACAAATAAAAGTCGTAATTCAGTTTGAAACAATTGATTCAACAATTAAAATTTTCGAGAAAGAACTGGTCCCTTTTAGAAAACATCATTTTGTTAAAAACAATCAGCAGAAGTTCTTTGACTTCAAAAGGGCAAATATTGAAGAAGCAGTTGTTTTGAAAATCGATTTTGCAGAGAATTATCAAAAAACATGACATAAAAGTCAGCCATAAAGCCGTGAATTTAGTCAAGAATTGCTTTAGTAAACTTAAAAGTGAAATTACAAAAAAATAAAAAAACGCACGTAGTCTACCAAGTACCCCGCAAAAAATGTCCCTCTGTTTATGTAGGTCAAACCAGTCATTACCTATATAACAGACTAAATAGACACAAATATGATCGAAAGAATATCAACGCTCTTAAAAAACATGAACTCGAAACTGACCATAACTTCGACAACACAAAAATTTTAAAGACGGAACATCACAACAGAAAACGTGAATTTTTTGAAATGATAGATATAAAAAAAAAGTTCCGACGCTGTAAATAATAAATCTGAAATAGCTCATTTAAGGAAAATACGTCATAACGTTCTAACGTAACATCTATATGTCAAAAAATCCAAACAAAAAATACCTTCAAATAAACACCAGCAAAAAACCAAAATCATTAATATATACAAATATTGTCGTATAAAATAATTCTAATCTTTCAGTATCGACCTACTCTTTGTCCATGTATGTGTGTTGATGTTTCGAATTTTTGAAGTGCATATTTGTTTTTGCGTGACAGATGTAATCATGTTTTTTCTTACTGTTTTTTTACTCTATATATGTTACGTGTATAGTCGTTATGTTTGAGTATTTGTCTGTGGTAAGTCGTCACTTTTTTATTATTTCATTATGATTTTTACAATGACTGTATTAATTTTAGTTTAATGCAGTTGAAATAGGTTGCGTGCGTGGCCGAAACGTCCTGCAGACGATATAGAATTATGTAACATCTGTTTCTTTGGTCCCACAGAAATCACAAATTCAATGTGGGCTGGATAAATTGGACTACATTTTAAGAAACTACAGATAGCTGATGCCCACCGGTGGTCATTATTGGTCCCTCATTAAAAAATAATTTCCTGGGACCGCGTGGACAAGCAAAAAAAATCATATAAAAGAGCATGTTGCTGAGAACAAAAAACATAAAACAGCATACAAAGACAATAAATTCAAAACACACAACGAATTTTTCCAGGGTTTTCACCAACTCTCAGTATGTTAGCCGACGATCCCCAAAATGTATTCAAAAAAATTAATGTCTACTTAAAAAGTAGACATTTCAAGCTTTCAAATTGAACGATACTGTGAAAAATGGAAAAACACAATCCATCCCGTTTTGTCCCCTTAAGGGTGGAATTTCAAAAAATCCAGAAATCAGTTTTTATAAAATAATTTTCATAAACCCCTGGCAAATAAACGGGTTTAAAAACTAATTTGGTGAAAAATATTGTAAAAAAAAAACAAATTAAAATTTCAAATTCACTTTGCGCTGTATTTTGTTCTAATAGATACGCCTCCGCCGTAAGCCTCCCGTTTGGTGAAAAAAAAATTATTTTAATTAAAAAAAATGCAATCTCCACTCAAATTATCCAACGTTTCGCCTTCGATTTCACGAGTCATCTTCAGGGATCTTTAACTCCGCGAAATCTGAACACAACCATTCAGTATTCAGATTTCGCGGAGTAAAGATGCCTCGTGCAATCTGGGGGAAACGTTTGATAGTAATTTTAATTTGAAATGGTTTAATCCCAATCCCTATTTTAATATGCTTGCAATAGGACTACTCCGGCAATATCCTGAAAATCTCATCCAAACTGGTCAAACCTTCGCGGAATAATTGATCTACAAAGTCAGTTAGTTCATTTTTCGAAAATATCAAGTAAAATACTAGATTTTGAAGCTGCACATTTTGATGATCACCCTTTATACCTAACAGAATAACAAAAGAGATATCTTTTAGCAAATGGGGTTGTATGTCTAGGTCTAGGTCACGTCAATGCTTTAGTTTGAAAAGGATATTTAAAAAAATGTAAATTTAATTATAAAATTCGCTGTCCTATAGCTCTTATACCTGTGTTTTTTAATATTATTACCTATTACAAAAAAAAAGGGTGAACAGATTTCAAATCAACACAATAAGCCCGAACAAACATAAAAAAATACATACAAGTCGAATTGAGAACCTCCTCGTTTTTGAAGTCGGTTATTATTCTTGTTTCTCCACATATTTTAAAACACACAGATATTGCCAAGTGGTGAATCTTACAAACTTAACTGTTACTATTTTCTAAAATATTATCTACGAATAAGCCAAAGTAAGACAACGCCAAACTACAAAAAATAAGTATATTTTATTATTACAAATAAACATAACTTATTTAAATGTCTTTTCCTTCGTAACTGATGGTTATTTTAACTTAAAATGCTAATTATATTTAGCGTGAACACATAAACCTAAAATTAATTCTCACTAAACGTCATAATCTACAAATTCAATGTTAACATTTTCAGGTGTACCAAAACAACATACAAATCATAATAAAATACAAATATAAAACTTTAAATTGCAAATAAAATGTTTCATTCAACAATGACTTTCAAGTCAAGATCTGAAGTCTCACTGTTGTTTGAGGACACATCCCAATCAGCATTTTCCTCTTTTAAGATATTCTTAATAGCATTGGCAGATGTTGATAGCACATGACATTGCTTGACTTTGGCATTTAATTTGTTCTTTAAGTTTTCCCGTTCCTTTTCTAATTCTACAGTTTCTTTCTTCAAATCTTCAATTTTCTTTTTTAACTCGTTGCGGCATGGTTGCTGGCTAACGGTCTGCTCAAGCAAGTCATTGTCTACACGGTTTTTCTTAACAATTTTGGCTCTTTTTAAAAGATTTTTTTGATTCTCTATATCTTTCTTTATTTGCTCTGTTCTTTCTTCAAAGGTGGTTTGAATAGTTTTGAATTTTTCCATCTGTTTAGCATAACATTTTCTAGAAAGATCAAATTTTTTTCGGTTTAGTTCAAGATTATGTAACTGAGACAATAATTTATTATAAGAGGCATCGGATTCAGCAGGAGATTCATTGGAGTAAATCCATTTAGTGATCTGCTTTATGAAAATCTGGAGTCGTTTATCATCACCTGTTCCATCACCATCCAGGAGAAGTTTTCTTTTTATAAGAGGTTCTGTAAAACAAAATTATTATTATTGGTATGTAATAACTTTTAAATTCTATATTTAATCTCTCAATAAGTGTAGAAAACACATTAAACATAGTCAAAAAAGCAGAAGAGACAAATCGTTTGGGACCCATCTGACGCAACCAAAGATCTAGCATATAAGCATTTTATAAGAAGTATGATATAAGTTATATTTGGTTCCTCAACATGGCTGACTGCCTGTTGATGATTTTATCTTTTTTTTGTATCAATTATTTCCAAAAATAAAAAGGTTAAAACAATTTGGGTTAACAGAAATAGGAACAGCAGAAGGAGAGTATAGAAGGCAACAAAAAATAATTGATCAAATAAAAAAAACTCCAGACGTGACTGTAAACTTTTCTGAGTCACGGTTGTCATTAGATTAGATACTTTATTGTATTATATATTGTATCATAAAAATTTAATCATAGCATAGTTGGATATCTAAGTTTATACTTTGTTTCTGATTATGTAAACATTTTATGCTAGTGACCATTATAATTTTCAGAAATCAGATTCAGCGGAATCTTAATAAGAGTTAGGTACTAGCATATTTAATAGAATCATTTTCAAAAATTAGATGCAGCTATTTCTTAATAAGGATTAGGTACTAGGAACTAGAATAATAAAGATGGTACTGTTAAGATAAGAGTGGCAAAAAAGCTTATTGGATATTAAAAATATATAGAATGCCTATATCTAATTAAATTATACTTGAAGATTGCATTCTATATTTTTACTAAATTTAGAATTCTGTGATTATTAAATTCAAATAAATCGTCCAGATTTCGGTAAGAGACCTGATTATAAGAATTTAAAGAAAAGAATAAACTAGTCTCGGTCTCAGTCAGATATATATATTTTTTTTTACTTTAAAATTTGACACGTGTTTCGACCCCGCGGTCACTATCAGACCTAAAATATATCCGAAAAACCTTAGTTATATTTACAAAAAGGATAAAAATGTTAATACTACTTTATAACTAGATGGTCTAGCACAAATTAAAACATAAAACGACTATACAGTACACATATTTGACAAACATTGAAGTGGAAATATTAAAAAGAATAGGCCTTTAATTTGTAGTGGCCATCTCGTTAAATATAATTAAGGTACTTCGGATACATTTTGGGTCTGATGATGACCGTAGGATCGAAACAGGCGCCACAGAATAAAATGGGAGTGTGTCACTGTAAAAACTACATATTCAAAATTTATTTTAAATTATGCACAAAAATCAAGTATGGCTTAGATAAAAACTTATAAAATTTTGGCAAGAATACAAAATGGTGGAACAAAGTGGCACCCAATAAAAAAATGTGTTACTTATATTCAAAAAAGCGTATTATTGGTGTGACTGAGATGTGGCTTACCCGAGGCATGTCATATGACTTAGTGGCAATTCCTAACTATAATTACTTCAGAATAGATCGCCATAAACGCGAAGGGAGGAGGAGGACTAATTTGTCATCTAGCAATTTAGTCTCATACACGGATCAAGATTTGAGCATATTTGGACAAAAATACAGTACAGCCTAATTTAAAAAAAAGTTTACATAACATGAAACATGAAACAAAAATTATCAATACGTTTTTTCAAATGTAATAAAACTTTATATGTTGAATGTATACAACTGTTAACTATAGGATTTTTATAGGATTTTTCATGTAATATTTTTCAAGAGTATCAAACATTTTTAAAAATCATTAGAAAGTTGAAAAATATACATAACAAGTGATGTAAAATATTTTAAAGCTGTGATTTAATACCATATTAAACGGTTTGTATAAAATGCATATAATATGGGCAGTATTAAACATTGTTTTGTAATGTTTTTAACTTAGATTCCATAAAATATATGAAAAGATTTCTAATTTATTCGGTAGTGGCAACAGCAACAATTCCGCAGTTAGTAGACATATGCGAATGAAAAAGCTACAAAAAATACAAGGACATTGTTATCAAGAGGAAGAGTAGCAGATGGAAGAAGGAGGTAAAAGCGACAGTGATAATCACCTATATATATATATATATATATATATATATATATATATATATATATATATATATATATATATATATATATTTAATACTCCCAACGAAAGCCAGCGGAGTAGTTGTTTTTGTGATTCAATTTTGTGCCTTTGCCCTACACGGGGCTGGCTAGTCTATGGCGGCCTGATGAGCTCTAATAAGAGCGAAATCGCGATCGTCGTTTGACTAAAATGGATCATTGTGTCTGCTGTGATGCAGAACATGTTCCAAACAAGGATCATTTTCTTGTTATGACGTTGGTGTAAGTGGAATGAAAACATACTATCATATATATTTATATATATATATATATATATATATATATATATATATATATATATATATATATATATATATATATATATATATATATATATATATATATATATATATATATATATATATATATATATATATATATATATATATATATATATATATATAGCTTCGTTTCTCTCGCAAACTAAAACAAAACTAATTCTAACACTGCAGAATCAATGAAGTAACGCAAAGCTCAGTCCATAAACCTATTGTGTCATTGATATATACACATGCTGCTGACTAGCCGAGCTAGTGGCATACTTTCATGCTAATTACTGGCATGTGTATTCCCACATTTATGCATATCTGTATAGAAATATACTTTTACCCATATAGTTATGACAAAGGTATTGTAAAGTGATATCATTCGTCCCCCATTTTCACCATGCCCCTCATTGCCCAATATGTCTTCCAAAGCATTAGCCATTATCCCTCGGTTCTTTAAATAAAATCAAAGAATCCTACTAAAAAAATATTATGCAATTGTTAAAGCTATGACCTTACTTTTGGTCATGTGTTGAAGACAGCTTTAATATTATGTTTTTAGTTATCAGTTATGCTTAGTCCATAAATATATACACTTCTCTGAAATCTATGATAATAGTAACACCACTGGCTGCTCACAAATCTGGTTGGTCACTTTATTTTTTTGCGAAGTAATATATTGCAAATTTAATATGGCGAGGATAAATCACACAAATCATCACCAAAAAAAAAAACAAATAACGTTTAAATAGATATCAAAAATGAACATTCATTTTCCTCTTGGCAGGCCGATCCGGAGTCCCGACTCGGCAAGAAATTATACACGAACTTGCAAATATTTAACTAGGAAATTATAGTATAAAATTGTTATGCTATTTGTAACACAACACATCAATGTTATTAATAACACACAATATTAACGTACCTTCAGCCATTTGAGCCATTTTGTTTTATGCAATAATAATAATAATCCTCAGAATATAAATTCAAAATTTAAACGGACCACCATAAACGAATGAGAACTTGAGAAAAAAAATTCACTTGGGGCGACATCTTCTGACGTTCTAATGAAAAAAAAAAAGACCAGTAATTTGCCGAAATAAGGTGGTCCTAGAGATCTAAAAGTCCGAGGTAGTTAATGATCAGTTTTTAAAATTAGGATATGTTTTTGGGGAAATCTTTTTCATCGAAGATTTTGCTGTGAATTTTTTGGCTTTACAAAAAATTAGGTTTATGTTTATAGAACATCTGTTTTCTATCCCTTTTTACCAGAAAAAAAGATAGAAACAATACATATCGTCGTAAATTATTACATTCAAGTCAATCAAGGTTCAAGGCTGAATATGTCAAAAAAAATCTGTCAAATATATTGTTAACTTCGTATTTCTGGTTTTTCCTCCAATCTTAATTAATCTAAGATTTTGCCTAAATATTAAATTAATTTTGTGGAGGGAAAAAAACGTGTCATAATTTGTGTAAATAACAATCAATAAAGAAAATAGTGAACTAATAATATTTAAAGCAAACAGTTTATCTAGGAGCATGTTATGTGTTAAAGCAGTGATTAAGTATGGATTTTGGATCTTTTATCGATTCTTTCTCCTCCAGGTAAAGTTATTTTATTTTACATAGTCAATTTCAGGTATTTTATTACGATATATATGGAATGACTACTATAATCAATATTATATATAACTTCTTAAGTATTTGTAGTTTTTTATGACTATCCAGAGAAAATATAAAAAAAATATATTTGATCTGACTAGTGAGGTTAGATTGGTTTTTTAAATATCAATTATACCTATAAATGCCGCAATATGCGCATTTTCTTATTTCCTTAATGAAAGTTATGTTCAGTGCACTTTTACATTGTTATCTAACCTTTTTCGACTTTATCAAATAAACAATTTTAAACATTCTGTTCTGTAGATTTACATACAAATGTAATAACATGTAATGTTATATATGGCTGTTTACAAACTACATATCAACTCTAGAAATTAGCTTAATTAAATGTATGATTAAAATAATAAGCATTTTTTACATTTTTTAGTAGGTGTTTTCATTATTAACTGATTAACTTATGCCTAAATAGAGACCAATTTCTAATAATCTTTCAAATTGACCTTGCTCTCAGATACCTGGTATCGTCAGGTAATGGTCAGTCACAAACGCAAAATTCACAATAATGGGATATCTTGAGATTCTGACAATATTATCCTTCATTATAAATTAGTGTATCAAAAAATACACAAAAACTACTTAGGTAAAAATTTTTGTTAGAAATTATATTTTGTGCATGTCATATACAACTTATAAGTTTCATATTAATTTGAATTGGATTGCTAAATACATAATATTTAAGTTTGTATGATGTACTTGCTATATTAGATTTGGATTGTTTTTATTTTGTTTCCCATGTGTGCGAGTAGGTGCTTGACAAACATAACAGCAGAAAAGAAATAAAATAAATATTG
Source organism: Kuschelorhynchus macadamiae (assembly GCA_030620095.1). Classification (NCBI taxonomy): domain Eukaryota; kingdom Metazoa; phylum Arthropoda; class Insecta; order Coleoptera; family Curculionidae; genus Kuschelorhynchus; species Kuschelorhynchus macadamiae. Next base: position 99,928 of record JAUTXW010001646.1, on the reverse strand, counting down.
AGATCCGAATAGGCTTTTGTGAAATTGTGAAAAAACAAATATTATTTTTAATATGATTCCTTCATCTCTAGTACCCCATGACATAAATCTGAACCTCCCAAACCTATTCATATACACTAGGAGTCCTTCCAGGAATGGTCTTTGACAAAGTCTGTTTGCAGCACTGCAGCTCCTCTATGCCTAGCCTAAAATGACAGTGGCCTGTTAGCACCCTTATGAGAGAGCTAATGATCGGCCTGCTTCTAGTAAGCAACCAGCATGTTTTGGCTTTATCAGGTCCCACGACGAAATCTTTTGTCTGCCTTCCTTTGCTGTAGGTGGGCCACTCCCTACTGATCGAGATCCATTTACAGTCTCCTTAACTTGCCACCTTGACAATCCTAGTATAGGTTCTGTTCCTATGGGCAGCATGTTGGCTCCTTGCTTTGTTAGCTCATCCGCCTTGACGATCTTATAAATGATGATTTTCTGCACCCCTTCCACAGACATTCGGTTACAGAAAGAGCGTCCCATTACATGGCTATTAGGATTTTATAAACTACTACCTGGTGTTATTAAATTGATAACTACAAGGTCATTGTTTAAAAGAAATATATTTACATTTCTCACTAATTGTGAACCATATTCAAGAAATGAGTTTGTGGAATATTGTAGTGGTTCAAGAGCCTAATGTCTAATCTGTTTGATGTTTTATTTATAGTTTCTTCTTTTGTTTATATATTTTATACTAGTGACAGTTAACTTTAATTGTATTTTTTGAGATGACAATACAAAGTAGAGTTGGAGGTTGAGTAAAATATTTTTTTATATTTTTTAAATTATTAGTAATTCAAATCGTATACATGTATGAAAAAATATAAACAGTTAACTCCATTTTTTAATTTTGACTTTTTTATTTAATTCAATTTTTATTTAGAACAAAGTTTTGTTTATCTTGAATATCTTATTTTTCTTCATCCTTTCGGGATATTAGCGACCATCACAGCTTTGTTTGCTATAGTTCGAAATAATCCTTAAATGTAGTCTTAAACCTTTAATTTTTGAGCCTCCTTCTGCCTTGTTCTCATTTTCCAAATATTTTTGCTTGTAGGATGAGTTAAAGTAACCTATTAATTTCTTATTATATGACCATTATACTCCTTTCTCTTTATTAATTCTTTCAAGAAACATTTTATGAGTGACGTGAACCATTTATGATATTTTCAGAATGTGGCTGTACAAAAGCACCTTGAAAGCTTCATCCGAGTCTAGGACTCGGCCCTATGCGCAAGGATAAAGAACACAACATATTATTTATTGTAGCTACTGCTGAGATATGTAATTTTGGACTCTCTTAACCCCATATAAAGTTCTGGTAGTTTCTTTGGTTTTTTCAAAATGATCATACATTTCTCTTTACCACATTTAATGAAGTTTATTTTTTATGCTTATTTATATGCTTATTTTTGTTACATATAAATTTTAAATATATAGCTGTGAAAATAGTACAAATGGCAAAAAAAACTTTTAGAGATGAAGAATAATAATAAGAATATTAAAGATTGTTGTTTACATAGTCTATGTTGTCTACATAGTCTAAGTAGTCTACATAGTCTACATGGATATGATCCATTTAAACATCATGTAAATGAGTAGAAAGTCGGAGTAGAATACATTTTTAGTCTGTGGACAAGCCTGATTTATATTAATACATTTTTAGCCTGTAGTGTAAAAATATCAAATAATAGTCTGATAGTTTTGCTATACTTTGTTGTGATACATTAAATTATAATAGTGCTTCATTGCAGTAGCTGGCCTGTAATGGATTTTCCAATTCTCAGCTCAGACACTGTGAGGAAGTTTAAGTGATTGATAAGCAGTTGTGCATTAATAGGTATGTATGTCCTACCTTAAGAGAGAAAATATTAAGCAATATGTCAAATCCAGTGTCAAGTTCTAAAAAAATCAAATTGGATGCACCTGACATATCGTGCAATATAATGTCCCCTGTTCTCGCCGATGCCTTAATTGAGGATATTCCACTCATAGATGTATATGTAGACACAATCAATGACTCCAAGGCAATTTCAAAACTTGTAATTGCCTTAAATTCTTGCTTGCCAATACCAGAACTATCCCATTTGAAGAGGATTAGATCTAAAGAAATTCTGCTGTTTCCTGTAAGTAGTGTATTAAAACATCAGGTACATGACATTTTAAAAAATAAGAATGTTGATGTCAGTTTGCTCTCTGATAAAGTAAGAATAGTGTCTGTTGCCAAAATACCTCCAAAAACTAGGAGGCAGTATACAATAGTGCATCAGTTTTGGCCCTGCAACTTTCATAGTGATAAGTACATAGAAATGTTGTCAACAAACACATTGTTTACTGATATGGAAATTCTTGAACATCAGAAATACATGAAAATAGCAATAGAAGTTTCGACTTTTACAAAATGTCTTAAAGTAACTCATTGCCCAGGTGTTGTTATTGTAGATCCAAAAATAAAGTCTGTAGTTGCTGTAGGATGTTCTGAATCATATAACAACCCTTGCAGGCACTCGCCAATGGTAGCTCTAGATAATGTAGCTAAAACACAACATGGTGGTGCATTAACAGCTTATGAGCTATTGGAAACGAACTCTAATTTAAATATCTCTGGCATCAATCCCAAATTATTGACCTATTTAAAAGAAAAATTTCAAAAGACAAGTTTTGGAGCTTCTTGGTTCAAGAGGAAATCTCAATTAACAGACCCATCTGATGGACCATACTTATGTACTGATTATTATGCTTATATGACTCATGAACCATGTATTATGTGTGCAATGGCTTTGGTACATAGTAGAATTAAAAGGGTATTTTATGCATTGAAATCCAAGAATGGAGGACTAGGAACACTTTGTAAAATTCATACTGTTAAGGACTTAAATCATCGTTATGAGGTATTTGCAAATCTCTGTGAAGATGAATGCAAGTTTTTAAATTTGTAACATTTTTTAATTAGAATTAGGTCCAGTAATTAGGTAGATACAAAAGTTTGTTTTACTAAAAACTGAAAAGTTTTCATAGTTAAAGTTTTTGCAAGTGTACAGTTGATATGACTCATCAAATGGTAATAACATCACAGAAGGCCTTTGTAGAACACTTACTTTTTAATATATGTAACAATAATAATAATATTTATTACATAGACTGCCTTTACATAATGTGGTTTTTTTTAGTAAATGATGCTGTACTGTAAATTGATTGAAGTTTAATTTAATCCTGATTAGTTTCCTTTAAAAACTTTTCTTGTTACTCTGTTTTGATATCAATTTATATTTATTACTAATTTATAAACATTGATCACCTAGACCAGGTCGGGGTGCTAATGGCAATTAAAACTTTTAGTTTGGCACATATGTTTGGCTTATTTCACAGTCATATTTTGTACCTGTGGTATTGAAAAAATATTTGTTCCATTGTTGCATTGTAATCTTAATCTATAACTCAAAACTTCACAAAAGAAGCATTAAAATGCCAAAGATATATTTTAAGAATATACAACATATGTTGTTGAAAGTAATAAAATAGTTTAATAAAAATAAATGGTGCTGAAATTATGAATATTTTAAAAATATTTAATAACATTATAAATAAATGTCAGAAACACATGTTAAAACTTCAGTTTAATATTAAGATAATTCTATAAAATGTATACCATAGTAGGCTCTTCCTCCGAGAAAATGTTTACTTTCTTTTTCGAATTTTACTAACTACTTACTACTACCAGAACTAGGAGCAACAGAGTAGGGTTGAAAACAGCTCACAGACAATACAAAGTTTCTGGGGATCATAATCATTATTTGTATTTTTTAGAGTTGTATTCTTAATGTTCACTTCGCTATATATTTACAAAATTTAAAATGATTTATATAATAACCCAGATCTTTCTAGAAACACATGAATAATCTAAAAACAAAACATGATTTTTCAGAACACATTTGTCTAAGTTTTTTAATCTACCATTGAAGTCCCAGGTCTTCCCTGAGTTTTGGAGAAATAGTTACATGGTACTGATATACAAGTTGGGAGATAGGGAGGATGTCATTAACAACAGAGCAGTTAGCCATCAGTTTGCTATTCCTAAGTTATTTGACAAGTTGGTGATTGGTGAGTTATGAGTAAGGGAATGATTAAGAAAGAACAACATGGTTTTTCAGCTGGAAGGTCGACAGCTATCAATGTTCTACTTTATCAAAAAATAAATATTGTATCTGTAGAAATAGGTTTGCAGACAGATAGTATACTGATTTCTTTAAAGCATTAGAGGTAGTGGATTTGCATTTGATATAATTGCTGGGCTGAAAGCGTGAGAGGGCAACCCTTCGAGTGGTTAATGTTGTATTTGGAAGACAGAAAACAAAAAGTGGAATTGCAAACAGAAAAAGGGGAGGTGAATACAAGAGATAAGAGTTTCTGGGCATGTCCTTGGGCACTTCTCTTTGATTTTTTGATAGCATTAAGAACAGAGCATGGTAAGTTTTGTTTTTATAATGTTCAATGTACGATTTTTCTTTATATATAACACAAATATAAATATAAATAAAAAATTTATATAAATAAACCCATTTGAAAGGTCATTTCCACAAAAAATATATAACACAAAACTCTTGTAACACAATAAATTGGTTTAACTAATTTAAAACAAAACATGCACTTTTTGAATGACCTATACATCTCCATGTCTAAGTTTTTTAATCTAAAATAAAAAGTGCAAAAAAAGTCAAACAACAATTTAATAAAAAATGCCCAAACCCTATTAAATGCATATGGAAAATAATTAATGGTACTGATATACATGATAGGTTAACATATCACCAGCAGAATTCAATAATTATTTCATTGATGTTGCACTTAACACAGAAAAAATATTAAATATACTGACACTGACCATCAGTTTGCTATTCCTCAATTTGAATTTGACAAGTTGGTTGAAGTTAGGGATGTATGTTATGAAAAAATAAACCCTGGGAATGGTTTTAATGTTGTCGTCCTAAAAGTTATTATTAATATAGTCCTAATAGCCTTGATCTGATTAATCTCTGTTTTTCAGCTTTCCCTGGAAGATGGCGGTGGTGACGATATACAAAAAGGGTGATGCTAATGGCATGGCTAACTATAGAGCAATTTCTATACTGTTTATCAAAAAATAAAAAATGTATTTGTTGTCTCATCTTTAGAAATTGCCAGTTTGGTTTGCAGACAGATAGTATACTGATTTCTTTAAAGCATTAGAGGTAGTGGATTTGCATTTGATATAATTGCTGGGCTGAAAGCGTGAGAGGCCAACCCTTCGAGTGGTTAATGTTGTATTTGGAAGACAGAAAACAAAAAGTGGAATTCCTCTGGTCTGTCCGTCTGCTAGGTTTACTCTGTTCGCAGATGACACTACCTTGTCATACACTTCTGGTGTGTGCAACGAGGCGTTGGAGGGTGCAGCACAATCACAGTCAAGAGCCGAAGACTGGTTCGCAGCTAATCAGCTATACTTGAATGACTCCAAAACTGACCGGGTCTTGTTCTCACTAAGACCTTCTCAACAGACGGAGACCAAGACTAGTGCCAGATTTCTTGGTGTACAAATGGACTCAAGGTTGACATGGTGCTGTCATATTGATACTTTGGTGGAGAGGTTGAGCTCTAACATCTTTGTGCTCAGAAATCTAACTTACTGTGTAACCAACGATGTACTGCGGCAGGCCTATTTCTCTTTGTGTCATAGTCTCATTTCTTATGGAGTACTTGCCTGGGGTCATGCTGCTGGTGGGGTGCGGATATTTCGACTGCAGAGACGAGCAGTTAGACTTGTCTCGGGTTTGGCTTATAGAGCAGACTGTAAAGCTGCTTTCATGACAAACCGAATTCTAACATTCCCGTCTATTTACATTCTGGAAAATCTGGTCTATGTAAGACGGAATATTCTCTCTTATCCGACCCATCGGGACATTCACGGGTATGCCACACGAACAAGGGATGATCTGGTTCCGGGATATCATCGTTTGAATAGGTGTCGGAGCGGTCCGGGTTGTCTTGCAATACAGTTTTTTTAATAAATTGCCAGGCACTGTTAGGAGGCTGCCACTAGCACAATTTAAAATAACAATAAAAAGATTGCTGATCGACAATGCCTTTTATTCATTTCAGGACTTTTTAAATTTTAACTTTAATTGAATGTGATGTGTATTTTAATTTAAAGTAAATTTTGGTCATTTTGTTGGAATTTTATTTTAATGCAATGTTTTATTGATGTAATATTCTGTTATAATGTGATGCTTTGTTGTTTATTATAATGTAATATTTTATCATTATGTCGTACTTAGTGTTTAAATACTTATTGACTGTTGACTTGTGTAAGTGCATTTATTGTATATTGGCACCAATAAAGTAAAGTAAAGTAAAGTAAAGAACTGACCGAGGTGGATTGTCTGTCACTCTTTGCTGGTGATGTTTCTGTCGTTTCAGAGAAAAATGAGAGACTGTTGAGTGTCAAAGCTTTTTACTATACTCAAGAAATTCTCTCATTTAGTGAATCAAATATGCTACCTCTGAATTCAGCTAAAACTGAATCCATTCTCTTTTCCTATAGACCAACTAATTACTCAATTCTTCTTCGATCAGAGAATCGTTCGATAGAACAATCACAAACAATTAAGTTTCTAGGGTTAAAGATGGACTCTCGGTTATCATGGGATGAACAGATTAATTGTGTCCTAAAGAAAATGAGTTCCTTCTCATTTGCCTTATGGAAGATGAGATCTAGGCATACTATCATGCCAATGTAGGTTCTCTACTAACATATGGCATCGTTGCATGGGGAAACTAGAGAAGAATGGGTGAGGTCGTAACATATCAGAAAAAAATCATAAGAACAATTATGTTTAAAAAATAAAATTTTTCATGTAGGGAGTTATTTAGGGAATTATGGATTTTAACAGTTATCTGTGTATATGTATTACAGTCAATTTATGTTAAAAGAAATATTGGACTCTACAAGACTACCGCGAACGGTGAGGTATCACAGGGTCACTCATTGAGGTCCGTAGACACATTTCGTCTAACACAACATACGATGACACACACGGCTAATAGTAGTTGTGTATAGTCAATAAAAATCATCTGCCATCTAGTTAAAAAAATATAGATGCCTTTAGTAAGAAAATCAAGGAGGTCTTACTAAAGCACAGTTTCTATTCCCTGCAGGAATTTTTCGAGTGTTGAATCGTTTTTGACGGACTGTTTTTGACCCTGGCTGTTGGAGCTCTGAGTGATAGTGTTTTAATTATTTTGTATTTTAACATTTAGTTCTGTTGTATTTTAACATTTACATTTCTTTTTCTTCCAATTTGTTTTAACTGACAAAACTTATGTGTATTGTATTGTAACATTGTGGTGAATAAATGAATAAATAATTAATTTTTCTTTAACTAATATGGAATATGATCTGACTTGCTTCATTATGGACCTTTAGCATTCAAATTGTTCATGAATCTAGGTAATATTTATTTAATTTAATTTGTTCAAAATAAACATTGCAGCAAGTCTTAAAAAGCATAAAAACTATAATAAGTCTTAAAAAGCATAAAAACTATAATAAAAACAGCGATGAAACTAAAATTAGACATGCATTAATCTTATAATTAAAACAAAAACACAATAACAAGTAAAAAACTGGATATGAAACAAAGAATATATTAATTAGTTAAAAAAAAACATACAATATATGACAGCACCAGAGCATACAAAAGTAGACATATTCATAACAAAAAAAAACTACAGTTTTGAATATATATAGAACAAAATCTTTTTTTAATCAAAAAGGCCTTTATTTTTCTTTTCTAAAATTGAATCTTGGTGGTCTTTAAAGTCTTGTGGAAAAAGATTATATAAGGAAACCTGACCGGATCTAACCAAAAATGAACAGTGATGGAAATGTCTAGTTGCAAAAAATGAGGTCTACAGTGCTCTCGAGGGACAAGTTGACAAATTATCTCGATGCTCCACAGGAATAGCACCACAGGATTATCCCATAAGTGAGATAAAAATTTTCTCCTGAGTTCTCATAAAAGATATATCACATTAATCTCCCGCAGAGCATACCAATATGTTCACCCCAAGTTAGAGAGGAATCCAACATAATTCCAAACATTTTTACTGGCTGAGTCAAGGGATTTCTAGAAGCAGAGAACAATAACATTTGGGATTTTTCTGGATTGAATTTCAAAAAGGTTAATTCATACCACATGTCAGCTATCCTCATAGACTCATCGACCACCTATGTAGAAGCCCAGAAATTTCAGAGGTACTCCCCTCACTCAATACCTTTCTAGTTTTTGCAGGAGAAGCAAGTGGTTGAAGCAGTCAAATGCCTTGCTGAGATCACACATCGTCAACGCCGATTGGCGGCCCCACAATCAATTATGCCATCAACAACTTCATGCACTGCCATGATCATAACATGAAGACAAATACTTTTATTGGTAATAGATACACTGAAGTAATGAAAACACGTCAAAGATGACAGTACAGTTTTAAAATATAAAAAGTAATTATAAAATATAAAACAATTACCACAATAAAAAAAAAGTACAATACAAAGATCACAATATAACATGTATAACCTCATTATACAGATAAATTAAACAAACTCAGTACAAGAAAACAACAAAAATAATACTAATAGTTTTCGTATTCCTAGAACTTAACGAGGTCATCAGTGTTATTATGGAGATACTCCTCGAAAGAGAGTAAAATGATTTGGCTTTCAAATAATCTGTGACCCTACTTCAAAACATTTTTTCTTCAAGTCGCCTGATGTGCAAGGACAGAAGATTATAAAATTGTGCACCATAATAGTGAGCACCCCGAGTTCTCCCAAGTCTGTGGAAACCAGGTACAATATTAGCATTGTTACGAGTGAAATAGGAATGTACAGAACTATGTGTTGTAAAGTTTTTTTCATTGATTGATTCATTGATGTATGTCAGACAGTGAAGCACAAAGACACACAACAAGGTAAATATGTGTAGTTTTGAAAAGTGACGACAATCACAGAACCGCAGACCAACTATTATACGTACAGTACACACCTCTGCAACCCACATATTTTTTGCGTGTGCTGAGTGACCCCAGTTCAATACTCCATATGACATGCTGGAAGAGAAATAACCATGATATGATATGCTGTCATCAGAGTGTTTGTTCATACATTCTCAGATAATCTTCTAATAAGGTATGTAATTTCTGAGAGTTTTGAAGCAGGTTTCTCAACATGGCTTATCCAAGTTAGGGTAGAGGTAGATTTGGGCTAGTATTTCTCAATGTAAAATTAAGATTTGTGTCTTATCAGTGGGTCCAAGTCTATCAACTAAAAACCAATCTTGAATTCCCAAATGAGCAACAGAGATGATATTTTGAATTGGTTGTGCAGGATGATACTTTTGTAAGCTGGTTGTGTCTTGGGTTGAGTCTTGGTAGTTCATTAATATATATAAGAAATAATTAGAGATACCTGGGGCACACCATGTTGTACAAGTTGTACACTGCAAATATTTTTGTTAAATAGTACATTTTACCCACTTGGATAAATAGGATTTAATAAGCGTTACACTATCAGAATGAAAATTATAAAATACTAGTTTTTGTAGAAGTATATCAAAAGACATGCAAATGCCTTTGTTTTTGTTTAGTAAATTGTTTGATTCAAAGAAATGAGTCAGTCTGTCCATCAAAACAACCTCAAAAATATTTGCAAAGTATGGAACTACGCAGATTGGTAAAAAATTATTAGGAATCCCATCACATCACCTTCGACAAATCAAAACAATCAGGAAAAATACCCATTTGAATACATATGTTAAAAATACTTGATACAGGACAACTACTTAACAATTCTTCATCTGAGCATCTTTTATTTGGGGACGATATAAAAATTTACTATATTATTGAGGTGAATCTTATGCACAGTTACTGCAAAATGATTTATATTATTATTATTATTGTCATTTTGAATGTTTGGTCCCAGAAAAATAAAGTATACCTGAAGGCAGCTAATTGTTCAGTAATCTCTTTCTCAAGGTCTTGTGGTCCTCACATTTTCCCCTATACTATTGGTGTCGAAAGACTGGTGTGGTCCCCAGGTGAAGGACCTTGGTGTGTCACTGGATTCGAATTTAAATTGTATATCCCACATCCAACTCTTTTTGTGAACTTGGTTTTGTAGTTTGCTTCAATAAGGTACACTCTGTAGAATGTTGTATTGTACTACGTACATCAAGGCTTGGAATATTATTCAGTGAGTTAATTGTTCTTCATATGTTAGTAAATGGTATACTCTACTAGGTCTTTTCAATTTCAGTACATCGCCGGGAGTTCATAACACTAGATACAAAAGTTACATGTCCATATTGCAGAACTATTTATGGTATGAATGAACCAATGTGTGGGATATAATGAATATAATAATGTAACACAAACAATAAATTGGATCGTTCAGTGCCTCTGCCAAAATTTAAGTGCATGTGCCTTGAGTTGTAGTTATGTGATAATTTGTTTTACTTCCTATGTTGTTGATTATTCAGAAGCATTCTATTTGATGTTATGTTTAATTTATGTTCTTTTTTAATGACGATTAAGAATAAAATAATTGTAAAATGGTATTGTAAGAATAGTGCTAATAAATAAATAAATAAAAACCTACTATGAATTTTATAAATCTTATTCCTTTGTTAAAGTTGTTTTAGCAATAGGCATTTAAATACTGCAAGTACTTCGAGTAAAATAATGTGAAGGAGAACTAATTTTATACTTTTCATTTATTGTGTAGCCTTAAAATTCCACTTAATAAAAACAGTGATATACAACTATCCTTTGGTTTTGTATTGAGCATGAACTTTATTGATCCATTTTGTAATACAAAGACCATTTCAAAAGAACATTGTGCACTTCAACTCCAACAGCAACCTCATATTGAAGATAACATAGGGTTAAAGAAAAATACAGTCCAAATGTATTAACTTGCACATTATTCTACATTTAAACTTAAGTACACTTCTTTTCTAACATTAAAATAATATGTTACATTTACTTCAAGTTAATCCCGGCCTCTTGATTTGTCATTTTGAATGCAGACTTATTTTGGCCATTAATCTCTTACTTTTAATTTGAGTATTTAATATATATAAGCATCAATAATATGTTTATACGGCTGTAAAAAGGTTCAGTGAATTTTAATAAATTTACAGTGATACCACATATTACACAAAAATGTAAAAGCGCAAAATCTTCTTTTTTTCTACAAGAAAACGAAATTCGACAATTTACCACAAACCATGTTAATATGATCATTCCACATAAGAGAATTTTCAGGTTTGATACCCAGCCTCTTATAAGTCTTATTCTGATGGTTATTATCTGTTTGTCTGCATAAAGGGCTCATTTGATCATTTCATGAAGATAAAAAGTATTGTTCAGGTGATTGTTGAATGACAGTGAGTCGAGACTTCTGAGAAACACGAGGCCCAAGTGGCCCAACATCCAATCAGAACGCTTATCATTAAGTTACACACTATTTCCAGTGTTTCAAAAAAGGAGCCAAGAGGGATAATGGAATACATCTGATGAAATGTTTCGCAAGTTTTTATAGCTGAAGAATAAAATTGACACAGTTAAAAACCTCATTCAGATTTGAGAACGTGAAACAGTTTCCCCTCTCAAGACATTTGCCTATGTTGCTTTTTAACACATTTGACTGTGTCACTCCATGACCTCACCCGTGGCTGTAGAGTAGTTGTTGATTGATTTTAAAAGGTAATTTCGTCCTGTGAGGTCTCATAAGTGCGCTGATAGTTAGAGAAAAGCATTTGTAATAAAAAAGAATTAATGTCAAATTTTAAGTTTGAAATACCTGGTATAATAAATCCAGGTATTTCTCATTTAATGGTCTAACTTTCCCATACGTTAAGGGCAGGTAGGTAAAATATCATAATAAACATGGATCCATTAAACCGGAGCCATCTGAAGCTGTTAATTAGTATAATAAAATAAATAAGATTTTGCTATTTTGGTTTCGGAAAAGTTTTTGCCGCTTTATAAAAAACTTTTTACAATATACTTATTTTAAACAGTTCAAAAGAAGCTTATTTTTTTTTGACACTCCTTTTGGGTAATGATAGATTCTTTTTTATTTCTTTCACTTCTTGGTTTACTAAAAGAGCAATTTACTGATTATTTTTAGTGGTACCTTGTATTTTTTTCGATGTTATTCTCGCCGTAAAATTAACTTTTTAAAGATGCATCAGATGTTAACCTTTATATTCAAAATGAATATAAAATAGCCATTTACTTTAAAGAAAAATTGTTTTGATTTGTCAGAAATGGCTGGCATATCGTCATCTTGAAAATAGACGGTTAGTATGGGAAACATCTTTAAAAACGTAATTTTACGGCAAAAACTGCGAAAAAATATATAAGGTACTATTAAAAACATTGGAGTAAAATGCCTTTTGATTAAAAAAATGAAAAATTCTCTTAGTACCCAAAAGGATCGAACTGTTCTAAAAAATGAAGAAATAAGGTTATTTTGGACTGTTTAAAACAAGTATTTTATAAATAGTGACAGTATTTTTTTTTGATGAAGTGGCAGTGTTGAATTTTTAAAAAATGGCTAAAAAGCTAATTTTAGATGAATGCCATAGTCCTTAAAAATATACAGTATCCTATTTAAAATAGGAAAGTAGGGATCACTTCCTGTAAAACAGAGGGAACTTTTAATTGTTTTTTCAGGGAAAATTTGTCTCTTATGGAATTATAGAAATGTCTTAAATTGATATTTTTAAAACGAAAAGAAAAAAAAATGGCGGACTGTTACATGTATCCTGTGTCACAAGATATTGGCAAATTTGGCGCTGAAACCAAAATCTATATTTTTTTAAAAAATAATAAAGTTAGAGAGAAACTAAAATATTCTTTGGAGAAAACGTTCAACATTCCTTAAAACTTAAATAAAAACTTTTAAATTTAAATTCCGTGAGGTATCTTTTTTTTGCACACCCATTGTATATTTTTTGCGTAGCGACCCTACAGATTATATAAAAAATGAGACTTAAGGGTTCCTTAACAAGAAATATTTAGACAGAGAAAGAGATAGACGAGAGATGTAGGAGATTAGAGTGAGGATTATGAAATATAAGAAATGGCAAATATGATATAGATGGGAGATCAGAGAGAGAAGAGAAGGTACTTGGGGTAGAGGAGTTATATAGGGTATGAGATAGATCAGAGGAGAGGAGAGAGGGGGAGACCAAAAAGAGAACAAGCAGTTTGTGAAAAGTGTTTTTGAAACTGTATCAAGTAGAATGTTGTGAATTAATTTGTAGGTGATATACTAAAAACAAAAATACAATGATTAGCTTGGATATGACGATAAGTCTGGTCTTGGCTATTTTTCCACATCGTCAGTCAATAGTCGGCGTCGGCGTCGTGGCTTAGTATAGGAGACGATACTCTCGCCCTTCAGTGAGATTTCAAATTGGTCGTAGAAAAAATTAACTTAATATCCAAAACATTTGTTTAAAAATTGGGGGTTTATTAAAATAACATGATTGTAAATATTTCAAGATTCTCTATTTAACTTAGCTAGTAAGATATTTAAACAAAATTTAATATATATATATATATATATATATATATATATATATATATATATATATATATATATATCTCTAGAGTTAGAGGAAAACAACAAACTACCATTTTTAGATGTTTTGGTCACAAAACTACATAACGGACATTTCGAATACACCGTGTATAGAAAACCAACACATACAGACAGATATTTAAATGCAAAATCACATCATCACCCAGCACAAATTCAAGCTGTGGCAAATACTCTAATATCTAGATCCGTGCGACTAACTGAAACACAGACGAGACAAAACGAACTTAAGGTAATATCTAGTGCTTTAAAGAAAAATGACTACACAAATCGCACCATAGAGAAAGCTTAATAAGTTTCCCGAACAACGAACAACAAAAAATATGAACCGGGAAAGCAACGAGTAGTCTTACCATATGTAAAAGGCACAACAGACAGAATCGGAAGAATTCTGAGGAAACACAACATACAAACAATACACAAGCCACAAACAACTATAGGTAAACTACTCGGAAACCCTAAAGATAAAATCAAACTGGAAAACCACGGAGTGTACAGTATTCCGTGCCAGGACTGTGAAAAGTTGTACGTAGGGCAAACTAACAGGCGAATATCAGCAAGAGTGGAAGAGCATAAACTCAGCATCAGAAATAAACAAACAACCTCAGCTTTATTCCTACATCATCAGGAAACCGGCCATAAAATAAATTTCGATGGGTGTAGGGAGATTGCCAATATAGAACATTATAAGACCAGAATAATCCGAGAAGCCATAGAAATTGAAAAACAAGGTGATTTGAGTAAAAGGGACGAATCATTAAAACTACCAATAGTATGGAAGACAATAATCGACAAATCTAAAGTCGAAAAAACTCAAGCGCAATTAGCGCAACAACAACAGCACCATCCGGAAAACATAAATAACGACCAACGCCTGCACAGATATAAACTTCGGCCCCGAGTGGGGGTATAAAAAGGAAGCGTCGCAGTCACCAACACTTCAGTCTCTATTCGGACGCGAGAAAGAAAGCTTCGAAAACGCCAAATGTGATTTTGGCGAAACGTCAGCAAAACTGTTCTTTTCAGAACGACAGTAGTGAACGGATGTACACCCGGAATGAAAACATATTGTATTTTTCCATCCGTGAAGGAGTAAAAATTATATATATATATATATATATATATATATATATATATATATATATATATATTTATATATATATATATATATATATATATATATATATATATATATATATATATATATATATATATATATATATATATATATATATATATATATATATTTATATATATTTATATATGTGAGTATATTTCAAATCTTTTATTAAATAATAAAAAAAAATTAACATTTTAAAACGTGGGCGTTTTTTTGGCATACCGTGTATATGTATATTCTTTATGAACTGTTTTATTAATTCATAATTATTATCTTAAATAAAATACGATGAACACATAGATGTAGAACTTTATACAGTACTCGTTATTATCGTTACCTGCTAATGGATTTTACAAACAGCAGATCAGCAAAATATACCTAACAAACATTATTGTTATTATGTTATGTTTTTATTGCAAAGTAAACATATGAATATTGCAGTCTTTAGTTATAAAACAATTAGCTCCTCATAATTCATATTATCAGTTTTTTCGGAATTGGCGTGTCAGATTTTCGTTTTGTTCTCGACAAACGTGGTTTTATACTAGGATTTGTTGATATTTCGTATTGGATTATTTGTATGTTTCTTGAAAAAGTGTTTGTTCTCGACAAACGTGGTTTTATACTAGGATTTGTTGATATTTCGTATTGGATTATTTGTATGTTTCTTGAAAAAGTGATTTAGTGATATGCTATTAGCCCAGTGAAATAATATTATTTGCATCATTCTTAATAGTGGTATGTAGATTTTTACAAAAAGTTCAAGCTAGATGTTGCTATGCTATATTTAAAAGTATATATATGCAGAAGGGTGACTAAAATTTTTTTAACGGAAAGAGTACGTTTTAACGCAATGCTATTAGCATAGAGAACCCCTATCTTTTATTATGAACCCATCGAGATAAACATTTTGCAATTTGACACTTCAATAACAAATTAAGTATTAACTTTGTTGTATATATTTTGTAATTGAAAATCTTAAAAAAATAAATAAAGGGTTGAGTAGCACATCTTTTCAAAAATCTTTTCAACCTTAATCCATCCCCAAAATACGGGGACATTAAAATAACTCATTTCGAATTGGAGACATTCATAAATGTGACACTACCTAAGTCTTCACTTGATAACAACTATTGGTGATACAAGCCAACCAAAACGTTTTCAATAAACACCAAATTAAAGACAATGGACATCCGAGAAGTTTCTTTTAATCAGAACTAAAATATTTTTTTTTTATTTAAAAGTTCTTAAAAAACTCTAAAGTATTTTTTAATCCTCACGTAATCCTTAATTGAAATGTTCTTATTTGAGTGGGGACTAAAACCATAGTAGTCTGCTATGCTAAAACTTTTTGAATTGCAAAGTGTTTATATATATACATATACATATACATATATTTATATATATATATATATATATACATATACATATATTTATATATATATATATATATATTTATATATATATATACATATATTTATATATATATATATACATATATATATATATATATATATATATATATATATATATATATATATATATATATTTATATATATATACATATACATATATTTATATATATATATATATATATATATATATATATATATATATATATATATATATATATATATATATATATATATATATATATATATATATATATATATATATATATATATATATATATATATATATATATATATATATATATATATATATATATATATATATATATATATATATATATATATATATATATATATATATATATATATATATATATATATATATATATATATATATATATATATATATATATATATATATATATATATATATATATATATATATATATATATATATATATATATATATATATATATACATATGCATATATTTATATGTATTTGTTTCGTTGTTTAATTCTGAACATTTTTTTATAACATACTTGTACCTTTATCTTTAACCGTTTTTCAGATAATTGAGATTAAATAAAAAATTGGAAGAAAAGATGGCACTAATTAAATGGTAATTTTTTAGAAACTACTAAACATAAAGAGACACAAATTTGGTGGGTTGAAATATTAATATGACCCAACAAGATAAATGTCATATTATACATTTATTTTATACAAGGTGGCTCAAAAATCGTATCATGTTAACACATTTTCTTTTTGCAATAACTATGATTTTTTAAATGGAACACCCCGTATATTTTCTAAGTAATGTTTTCTCTGTAGAATGCTTATTTCAAAAACTTATAATGTTCCTATACCCATCTTCGACGGTTTTTTAGATATTCAGGTTATACATATACATATATTTATATATCAATATGTCCCAAATTTGGCTTACATGCATTGCTATCTCGTAAACCGCTATAGCTACAGGGTGGGTTAAATTAGGAAAGTTTTAGAGAATTTTATTACAAATTTGATGACGTTTTGAAGTTTAGGATATCTTTTGTGGTTTTCAAGATAATTGGGAAAAATCAAAATGGTGCATTTTCAACTTTTGCCCGTAGCTTCTAAACGACTCCTATTATGGTTTTATGGTTTATACATTATTAGGGCACTTTTATTAGAGGAACATTATGCAGGTAAAATGAAGTTTCTAGCTTCAATTGTTTTTGAGATATTGGCATCAACTTTTTATTTTCTTACCGACGCCATATTGGATTATTGTATTTTTGGAAAGATCTTTTTAAGAGCTTTCCAATGATGTATAACAAGGTAAGATTATTATTTTTCTTGAGCTCTAAAAACCAAAATAATTGTTTTTTTTAAGTAGGCTTTGATTACGCATGGCGGCCATAATGAAACAAAAGAATGCCGCATGTCAACAATCATTTTGTGTTCCTGAATAGTACTTGTTATCATTTTCTCATTGTGCCGAGTTTTTACAAAGTTTATTTTAGTTTCTTATACTACTTAAAATGGAGGGTAATTATTCCAACGAAGAGAATTTGGATATGATAGAACTTTATTTTAAAGCAAATAGAAATACACAAGCAGCTGCGCGTTCATATATTTCCAGACCGACATCAACCAAGCCAAAGGCATTTCAGATTTCTAATTGTTAACCTGTTAGCCTATATCTTTTTTGAAACCGAAACCAAAGACCCATTCAATAGATAATGAAGCAAGAAACGCAGCTATAATAGAAAGTGTCAGGGACAACCCAACAACCTCAGTAAGAAAGATTGAAGAACAAACGGCAATTCCCAAATCAACCATCCAACGAGTCTTGAAAAAACTTCACTTTCATCCCTATAAACCTACTATTGTACAGGGTCTTCAGGTAAATGATTTTGCTAGAAGAATCACGTTTAGTGAATGGTTCATCAACAAATGCCAGCAAATACCCAACTTTCATTCTAAAGTACTTTGGACAGATGAAACACGATTTACAAACTGTGGAATTTTCAATAAACATAATACTCATTACTGGGGCACCGAGAATCCTCATAATTTAGAAGAAAGACGTTTACAAACAAAATTTGGGTTCAATGTGTGGTGTGGCTTTATAGGTAATTCCAAACAATGCACTTCTGCTTTAAATCACTCATAACAATTTGTATTTTAGATAACCGTTTGATTGGGCCGTTCATTTTCCAAGAAAATTTATCGGGTAACAGATATTTGCAACTATTACGGGAACAAATTATTCCAGAAGTTATAAATTCTGTTCCCCCAAACGACCTGCAAAATATTTGATTCCAACAAGATGGCTGTCCGGCTCACGGTACCAGAGAGGTGATGGCGGTCCTCAGAAATACTTTCGGGGAAAATATTATCGCTAATAATGGCCCTGTTGCTTGGCCGGCAAGGTCACCGGATATTACTCCTCCCGATTTTTATTTATGGGGATACGCAAAAAATGAGGTCTACGAATTTTCTCCGCCAGAAAGTCTCAGAGAGCTAGAAGACAGAGTCCGAGATGTTTTTGCTAATATTAACAGGAACACCTTAAGAAGGGTTACACGGAAGGTATTGGAGAAATGTCAAAAATGTGTGGAAAATGGAGGGAGGCATGTGGTGTAACTTATATTTTTTTTATGTGTTAATTTAAATTTAGTTTAGGTATTTTCAATAGTGTGATAGTTACATTTTAGTCACTAGGTATTCACTGTTAGTATAATATCTTAGTTGAAAATCTGAAACATCGATGGTTGAATTAATATTTTTACCCATAAGCTAACAAGTTTACAATTAGAAATCTGAAATGCCTTTGGCTTGGTTGATGTCGGTCTGGAAATTGTTCTTCGTATGAACGCGCAGCTGCTTGTGTATTTCTATTTGCTTTAAAATAAAGTTCTATCGTATCCAAATTCTCTTCGTTGGAATAATTACCCTCCATTTTAAGTAGTATAAGAAACTCAAATAAACTTTGTAAAAACTCGGCAAAATGAGAAAATGATAACAAGTACTATTCAGGAACACAAAATGATTGTTGACATGCGGCATTCTTTTGTTTCATTATGGCCGTCATGCGTAATCAAAGCCTACTTAAAAAAAAACAATTATTTTGGTTTTTAGAGCTCAAGAAAAATAATAATCTTACCTTGTTATACATGATTGGAAAGCTCTTAAAAAGATCTTTCCAAAAATACAATAATCCAATATGGCGTCGGTAAGAAAATAAAAAGTTGATGCCAATATCTCAAAAACAATTGAAGCTAGAAACTTCGTTTTACCTGCATAATGTTCCTCTAATAAAAGTGCCCTAATAATGTATAAACCATAAAACCATAATACGAGTCGTTTAGAAGCTACGGGCAAAAGTTGAAAATGCACCATTTTGATTTTTCCCAATTATCTTGAAAACCACAAAAGATATCCTAAACTTCAAAACGTCATCAAATTTGTAATAAAATTCTCTAAAACTTTCCTAATTTAACCCACCCTGTAGCTATAGCGGTTTACGAGATAGCAATGCATGTAAGCCAAATTTGGGACACATTGTATATATATATATATATATATATATATATATATACAGGGTGCCCCAAACTCGTTGGTACGTTAGCCATAAATCCAGATGTAGCCGTGGAATTTTATTCAAATTCGGAACGGTGATAAGAGGTCAACTGAACTCTCAAAGCAAAATATTTTGACATTTCTGTTATTTCCGGTTTGAGCGGAAGTGACGTCACCTTTGTTATCTTAAATGGGACACCCTGTATTTATTAATTAATTTTGTTTCGTTGTTTAATTCTGAACATTTTTTTATAACGTACTTGTATCTTTATCTTTAACCGTTT
The DNA here is from genome assembly GCA_030620095.1 of Kuschelorhynchus macadamiae. NCBI lineage: Eukaryota > Metazoa > Arthropoda > Insecta > Coleoptera > Curculionidae > Kuschelorhynchus > Kuschelorhynchus macadamiae. Next base: position 79,804 of record JAUTXW010001646.1, on the reverse strand, counting down.
TTCAGATAATTGAGATTAAATAAAAAATTGGAAGAAAAGATGGCACTAATTAAATGGTAATTTTTTAGAAACTACTAAACATAAAGAGACACAAATTTGGTGGGTTGAAATATTAATATGACCCAACAAGATAAATGTCATATTATACATTTATTTTATACAAGGTGGCTCAAAAATCGTATCATGTTAACACATTTTCTTTTTGCAATAACTATGATTTTTTAAATGGAACACCCCGTATATTTTCTAAGTAATGTTTTCTCTGTAGAATGCTTATTTCAAAAACTTATAATGTTCCTATACCCATCTTCGACGGTTTTTTAGATATTCAGGTTTTTATACTGGAACGTACTAAATATCCTAAAATTTGTGAAATTTAGTAGCTGGCTATGATATGACAGGTTTTAGCAAAACAAACTATCGTTGACTATCAGAAGAGCAACTTAGTCAACTACAAAATTTTACAAAACGTTTCGAGTTTTGCTTTCGTTATGATCAGTTTATGAAAGTAGACATTACTTTATTACCATGTTATCATAAGGTGAATAAAGAGTATTGAAAATTCAGAAGATTTGCGTTAATTAAAAAGGACCCATAATTACTCACGTTCTGATATTCTAAATCTGTTTATTATTCATAAAAAATACAATCGAATAGAAGCAAGAACATGTACAACATTTAACTAACAATATCCCTATCTACCATCACTAAACGAAAGAAAATTCAGAAAAGTTGAAGTTAATTTAAAATGCTGACGGTTTTAAACAAACAAATTTAGGTTAGTTTAAAAAGATAATGAAAAGGTTAGAGTTAGATACAATATTAACATAAAAACGGGTTCGGCGGCAATAAGTATTACGGACAAAAGCCTTAAAACTAATACGTCCATTAAAACAATAACAAAAATAAATATTATTCCAAACACTTTCTTAAACATCAATATGGATAATGATGAAAATAATGTTACTTATCGAAAATGTCCTCCATTTGCCGCTAAACATTTCAAAATAGATGTTTCAACATGCTGAGTGGTAGCTCTTCTGACTTCTTCACCGTCTAGGTTTCGAAAAGCTACGCGTACCCTATTTATTAAATCATCCTTGGAAGTAACTGGCGTTTGATAAATCCTTTCCTTGATGGTGCCCCACAGATAAAAATCTAATGGTGTAAGATGAGGTGACCGAGGTGGCCATAACCAAGGACCCATTCGTCTAAACCACCTGTCATCGAATAAGTTATACAACAAAGTTGAAATTTGTTGAGTGCAATGTGCCGGTGCACCATCTAATTGATGCCAGCAGGATGACCTTACGTCAGGGGTTAAAGTATTTAAAAATGGCCCTAAACGATTGTTAAGAATATTTGAATACTTTTCTGAATTAAGATTTTCATCGTAGATGCAATACTGAAACTTATTGTCCATTAGTATACAAAAAACATTGAAGCCAAATTTGTCTTGAAATCCTCTTTCCTTTATAAAATGTGGGTTTTCTTTTGCCCAAAAATGAGAGTTCCTTCTGTTAAAAATTCCTTCTCGTGTAAATGTTGACTCGTCCGACCAAATAACTTTTTGTACAAAACTGGGATCTTCCTGCATTTTTATTAAAAACATCTCGCAAAACTCAACGCGCTGAATAGCATCTCCCTCTCTTAAAAATTCGCTGTTTCAAACTTATAATTGTGCATTCCGTTTTTGTTTAAAATTCTTTCAATAGACGAATAGGAAATTCCCAAATCACTTTCTGCACTGTAAATCCAAGCGTGAGGGTAAGCTTCAAAATATCCTAAAACGTTAATGGTATTGTCTTCATCTCCAGTAATCGGACTAACCTGAATCCGTTCGGTTTTAATATCGCCATGGTTTTTAAAATTAGCCTCAAATTTTCTAAATTTTCTTTCGTTTATTGGTGGTAGTTGGGGATATCATTCGTTAAATGTTCTACATGTTCTTGCCACTATTCGATTACATTCTCCATGAATGATAAACAGATTAAGAATATCAGAATGTGAATAATTATTTGCCATTTTTGAAATTAGGAGAAGAAAAGGTCAAAGCTTGTTACTGTTCTGACAGTCAACTGTACTTTTCTTTTTCCAGTCATATCATGCATAGCCAACTACTAAATTTTACAAATTTTAGGATATTTAGTACATTCCAGTATAAAAACCTGAATATCTAAAAAACCGCTGAAGATGGGTATAGTAACATTATAACTTTTTGAAATAAGCATTCTACAGAGAAAACATTACTTAGAAAATATACAGGGTGTTCCATTTGAAAAATCATAGTTATTGCAAAAAAAAAATGTGTTAACATGATACGATTTTTGAGCCACCCTGTATAAAATAAATGTATAATATGACATTTATCTTGTTGGGCCATATTAATATTTCAACCCACCAAATTTTTGTCTCTTTATGTTTAGTAGTTTCTAAAAAATTGCCATTTAATTAGTGCCATCTTTTCTTCCAATTTTTTATTTAATCTCAATTATCTCAAAAACGGTTAAAGATAATGGTACAAGTATGTTATAAAAAATGTTCAGAATTAAACAACGAAACAAAATTAATTAATAAATACAGGGTGTCCCATTTAAGATAACAAAGGTGACGTCATTTCCGCTCAAACCGGAAGTAACAGAAATGTCAAAATATTTTGCTTCGAGAGTTCAGTTGACCTCTTATCTCCGTTCCAAATTTGAATTAAATTCAAAGGCTACATCTGGATTTACGGCTAACGTACCAACGTACCAACGTATATATATATATATATATATATATATATATATATATATATATATATATATATATATATATATATATATATATATATATATATATATATATATATATATATATATATATATATATATATATATATATATATATATATATATATATATATATATATATATATATATATATATATATATATATATATATATATATATATATATATATATATATATATATATATATATATATATATATATATAATTATATATATATATATATATATATATATATATATATATATACATAACCTATATATATATATATATATATATATATATATATATATATTTATATATATTTATATATATTTATATATGTGAGTATATTTCAAATTTTTATTAAATAATAATAAAAAAAAATAACATTTTAAAACGTGCATACCGTGTATATGTATATTCATTATGAACTGTTTTATTAATTCATAATTATTATCTTAAATAAAATAAGCATATAAAATACGATGAACACATAGATGTAGAACTTTAGACAGTACTCGTTACCTGCTAATGAATTTTACAAACAGCAAGATCAGCAAAATATACCTAACAAACATTATTGCTATAATGTTATGTTTTTATTGCAAAGTAAACACATGAATATTGCAGTCTTTAGTTATAAAACCATTAGCTCCTCATAATTCATATTATCAGTTTTTTCGGAATTGGCGTATGAGATTTTCGTTTTGTTCTCGACAAACGTGGTTTTATATTAGTATTTGTTGATATTTCGTATTGGATTATTTGTATGTTTCTTGAAAAAGTGATTTAGTCATATGCTATTAGCCAAGTGAAATAATATTATTTGCATCATTCTTAATAGTGGTATGTAGATTTTTACAAAAGTTCAAGCTAGATGTTGCTATGCTATATTTAAAAGTAGATATATGCAGAAGGGTGACTAAAAATTTTTTAACGGAAAGAGTACGTTTTGACGCAATGCTATTAGCATAGAGAACCCCTATCTTTTATTATGAACCCATCGAGATAAACATTTTGCAATTTGACACTTCAATGAAAAATTAAATATTAACTTTTTTGTATATATTTTGTAATTGAAAATCTTAAAAAAATAAATAAAGGGTTGAGTAGCACATCTTTTGAAAAATCTTTTCAACCTTAATCCATCCCCAAAATACGGGAACATTAAAATAACTCATTTCGAATTGGAGACATTCATAAATGTGACACTACCTAAGTCTTCACTTGATAACAGCTATTGGTAATACAAGCCAACCAAACCGTTTTCAATAAACACCAAATTAAAGACAATGGACATACGAGAAGTTTCTTTTAATCAGAACTAAAATATTTTTTTTTTATTTAAAAGTTCTTAAAAAACTCTAAAGTATTTTTTAATCCTCACGTAATCCTTAATTGAAATGTTGTTATTTGAGTGGGGACTAAAACCCTAGTAGTCTGCTATGCTAAAACTTTTTGAATTGCAAAATGTTTGAATTTTAAATAATTTATATAACACACACACACACACACACACACATATATATATATATATATATATATATATATATATATATATATATATATATATTGGGGTTAAAATCTAGTAAGAAAAATAAAAGCCCTTTTTTGTCGACGTTTCGCAACTTTATTCTTACAACCTCAGGACACATATTTTATATCCTGCATGAAATCCATACCTATTCAATAGGTCCGTAGATATATATTTAAAACAATATTTTTTTAACTGGATCTTAACCCCAAATAATACACCACTCTAACAAATTTGTTTAACAATATTAAATTTTTATTAAAATGTTATCAGGTCATCCCCATATGACTGGAAATTTTTGGTCAAAATTTGAAGTCAACCGGATAAGTAGTGTTTAACTTATGTCGCGAACTGACAGACAGACCGACAGATGGATCGAAGGAATTGATAAAACGTGAAGATATGTAAAACCTGAGAGGGTGATTTTTTCACGATTAAAAAAAATGTGCTAAATGTATTTGGCCGCAATTTTGTTCCGCCATCTTGAATAGTAACACAGTTTTACTAGTTGAGTCCTATACCACAATTGTTAAGTTATGGCAAACAATTTGAAATCAATCCATTAAGTAGTTTTTTCAGGCTGAATTTTTAAATATTTTATTAAGCCGCCATTTTGGATTCGTACCAAAATGCTACCAATTGATTCCAACATAATACTTGAGGTTTTCTGCGAAATTTGAGATAAATTGTTCAGTTTTTTAAAAATAATTTTTTTAACATTTCGCTAGACCGCCATTTTGTTTCGCTATATTGGATTCCAGGTCATCCCCATATGACCCTTAATTTTTGACCAAGTCACTCGGATAAGTAGTCTTTAAGCTATGCCGCGAAATGACAGACAGACCGACAGAATTGATAAAACAATTTTTTAACATCTAGCGACGCTAAAACGTAGAGATGTGTAAAACATGAGAGGGTGATTTTTCACGATTACAAACATTTTATTTGCCCGCCATTTTGGAATAGTAGCACTATTTTACTAGTTGATCCCTATACTACAATTAGTTATGCACATGTATTTATTAGCACACAATTTGACAACATACTATTAAGCGGTGGTTTCAGGCTGAATTTTTAAATGTTTTATTAAATCGCCATTTTGTTCCGCCATCTTGGATTCGTACCAAAATGTTAGTAGTTGGTACCAATTATAATACTTGATGTTTTTGCAAATTCTGAGATAAATTGTATGAGTAGTAATAGTAGTAGTTTTGTAATAATATTTTTTTACCATTTCATAAGAGGGTTGTTAACGAAAACCATAGTTTTCTAATAATATTTTTTTTACCATTTCACTAGGCCGCTATTTTGTTTCGCCATATTGGATTTGTACCAAAATGTTACCAGGTCATCCCCATATGACCCTTAATTTTTGACGTGATTTAGATATTTTTGAATCCAGGATTCGACTCAGCTTAGAAAAGTTACCAAAATATTAAAATTTCGTCCTCTAGTTTTTAAACGTTTCGAAAATATTTAGGTAGAACCATATTCTGCGGAGCTCAATCTCGACTCATTGACAAAACAGCATTCGATATATGTTTATGTGACATTTTAGTTTTATTTTATGACCAAGATTACTCTGTATATAAAAGGATCACAAAAAATGGACTGCGGATTTGAGCAAGTGTTCAATACTGTTGTTCGGCAAATGATATGGAAACTGGGGTTTTAATCAAGCGCACTAAATACAGTTTTATATTGCTTTATTAGAATGAAAACTTAAAATTAAATTCAACCCAACAGCTTGCAAACTTAGGTTAGTTTTTTCCACTGTTGTTAAAAATATCAGGCCTTAACAGATGGCTCACTAAAAACTCAGGCTAGACTACAAATATGTACTCTAACTCACCAACTAAAACAGACAGGAATAATTTCGTTGTTTTACAACATCCCTTCTCAGTGAAATGATTTCTTATTACGAAAGAAACATCCTAGAATACCCAGCATAGGTAAGTATCAAGGAAAGTATATGTAAAAAAATAAACTAAATACAACCAACCTGATCTAATTTTTCTAATTTAATTTTAGATAATGGTTTTGTTAAAATATCTGCAACATTATCTTCTGTATTAATTTTTGCAATATTAAGTATGCCCTTATATTTTATAAAACTCTTTCTCAATACGTTTAATACGGTCATTTTCTGGATTATTAGCAATTATTATGTTAGACTGGTTGTTTTCAAAAAATTGAACAAGTAATATTATTAGATCTAATTTTAAACCAGACAATAATTTAAGTACAATATTCTGCCTCTATTGAGCAGATCCACAGTTTGTTGTTTTTTGATCACACAATTAACAATACAATTATAAACCTTATTCAAAAAGCCAGTTGTTGACTTTCTGTCAAAAACGTCTCCCCTCCAAATCAGAGTCTACATAACCGCACAGTTGCATTCCTATCTTTAGTAAAGACAAACTTCAACTCTAAAAAAGTACTTTTTACATATTTCAGAACCCAAAGCTTTTAAGACATTTTCAATTGCTTCTCATGTTTTCCAGACGTGGCTTCTTCTTGATCTGGTTCTTCTATTTCCATATAAGTAAAGTTTTATCGATGTCTTCTCATTTGTTGTGTTTAACGTCCTTCATCTTCTGAGGTAATGCTTGCTTCGACTTCGTTTAGTGATTTTAACTCTCGGGAATCTTCAAATACATCGAACTCTTTTGTCCTCCAGCGATTCCTGGTTTCTGGAAAGCTCCAAAAGTGTATGCAACAAAATAATAACTAAAACTAAAATATTCTTGTATGGGGTCATACAACGAGAACTAAGCAAGGCTATTTTCTCATCTCAACTTTTTTATATAAGAAAATTAAAAAATTCAGAAGAATTTGAAGCTGTCTATAAAATGACGAGAACGAAAAGCTGAGACATAAAAATCGTGTCTTTAATGAAACCTATTATTATTAAGTAAGCCAAGAAGCTGGTTTGAACTTTGACTTTTTATTATTGTTACCCGAGTGTTACTTGCTACAATATTTATTCTAAATTTTTTAAAAACTCATTTTAAATAATTTAGATCAAATTATATGTAGACATGCCTCGATTTCAAATATGAAATAACGTAACACGTAATTTCATTAAACAAATATAATTTTTTCTATCGTAGCTCTTTTGTGTCCATGTGAATGTTATTAACATTTTACGGCAAAAAATAAGTAAAATGTTTATTTTGATTTTTCTCACATAGTCCTCATTGTATGACCCAGTACTTAATAAATATCTTTAAATATAGTTTCTCTTATAACAAAATAAAAACTAAAAACGAACAAAACATTCTTTAGTTTTAAAAACAAATGTATACATTATAATATAAATGGCTGAAATAAAACGATTTTATGCGTCCTACTTCCGGTTTGACAAAATTGCTACAAAATTCATATTTTCAAATGGAGCACCCTGTATATGTTTACGTGTTTCGATTCGCGGTTCAATACCACACACGCCTACTAAGCTTTCTCAATTTTTAACCACCGTGTCAATTTTTATTTCAATTTTATATTTTCCATCTAAAACATGAAGTATTTAAACGTTACCAGGGTTGTCAAGAACTGACAAAACTTAGTAAGCGTGTACAGTATTGAACCGCGTGTTAATTCATTTCCGGTCAAACCGGAAGTGGGACAAAACTTTTTTAAAACACCCATCGTTATGTTTGCTCTTACTGATAATTTCAAATTTTCTATTTTTCAACTCAAAAAATAAGAATTTTAGGGCACTACGATTTCCGTTGAAACAGTATCTTAAAAAAGATTGACTTCTCCACAGATTTTCTATATCTCTAGAATTATCGAAATTAAAAGATTTTTTTTTAAATTGCATAAATTGAAAATCACCTTGTAGCTCCAAAACTGGTCCCGATTGCTATACTCTCTTTGCATCATAATACTTAACCGTCTTAATAAATTATATTTTAAAAAACTAGAAAACACGCTTTTGTTAGTAGCATACTAAAATGCACAAAATAGTGTAACTTACTTGAAAAATATTTTGTTCAGTAAAAAAAAAACAAGAAACGTAACAAAAAGCATGCACTTTTAATTAATGACAAAAGCGCCTCACGCTTTTTGGCACAGTCATTGAATTTTTTTTTTTTTTTGTAAGATAAGATATTAACATATTACTGGTAATGTATTGGACTCGTCAAAACAAATCAGGTGGACTTAAACTTGAGGGGTTTACTAGCTAGTACCACCAAACTGATCAGATTAACTCGATTGTGCCAAATTATGCATTAGGCACGTCAAAACAAACCAAATGAGCCCAAACACGAGTGGTTTATTAGCTGATAACATCGAGCAGATCAGAACAGCTCGATCATACCAAAATATGTACTGGACTTCTCAAAAACAAACCAAATGAGACGAAATACCAGGGGTTTATCAGCTGGTACCAAGGAGCAAGTCAGAGCAACTGGATCGTACGATATTATGTATTGGACTCGTCAAAACATACCAAATGATCCCATACAGGAGGGATTTAGTAGGTGGTACCATCGATACCAATTCGATGGAACCAAAATGTGTATTTGGCTCGTCAAATTAAAACAAATGAGTAGGTTAAAATCGACTCGTTGCATCGATCATTTCGATCGTACTAAATTATTGCATTATCATTCGAATTACAAATATCAGATCGATATGACATTTACAAGTAAATTGGTTTCCACACATAATTAGTTAGTTATATACAAGTGAGCTTCGAAGTGAACCGAATAAAAGCGTGTTAAAACCGGAACCCGGGAATGGGTATCAGATTTTTAATACCTCTTTCAGTTTCCAGTTGTTCTATTAAGGATCCTCAGTTTAAATGTGCCTGTATACAAAAATATCGTTTTCGTACGGCAGTTTTTGATAATCTCGAAAATTTACATCAATGTCAGCTCTTCAGAACAAGATATAATCAAGCTTTAACACCTTTTCACTTTTTGGCATATTTACTGGATCCTATAAGAAATAAAAATTAATACACTACTAGGCGAAGAAAAAAAAAGCTGCTTTAGATATTATTAGTAAACATTTCTGAAATACAGGATTATTACCATTAATAATTAAGTTAGAAGCCTTTTCGAAAACCATGTTGTCTAGCGAAGTATTACAAAATGTGTCTGCACTACGGTGTGGAGATCTCAGGAAGCCATTCCAGAAACCAATAAGTTACTACAAATAATTGTTCCCATTGTATATGTATGGGTGCATTTTCTTCCGACTTGAAAGAAATGTTTTCTGCATATGGATTTGTTCATTCTGACATTCAAAATAGACTTGACAATGAAAAATTTAAAACTTAATTGTTCTGTTTAATGCATATATATATAGTGATTTTGACGTAAATGTTATTTTCTATAATGATCGGTCACTTTACTGTGCACCTCCCTCATCTGAAGAACTGCTAGAACTATTAAAAAGGTTAAAATATAAATATAGTAGTGACCAAGATGAAATAACAATATGTATTGTAAAATATTCAATTAACCCAATAAAAGAAGTTCTATCATTTATTGTGAAAAACTCATTTGTTTTTGGTATTTTTCCAGAGCAATTAAAATTGTCTGTGATAAAGCCCTTGTTTAAAGATGGTGACAAAGAAGTACTAAATAATTATAGACCAATAAGTATATTGCCTAGTTTTTCAAAATTATTTGAACTTGCAATGTGTAAAAAACGTCTTAACTTTTGTAATGAATGCAATATATTTTGTGACACTCAGCATGGATATTTGGAAGGTAGATCTACTCAAACTGCCATCTTTCAATTCACAAAAAAAATGTTGAACCTTTTAGAAAGTAATATGCTTGCAGCAGGTTTATTTTTGGATCTATCCAAAGCGTACGTACGATTGTCTCAATAGAGAAATGTCAATTAAAAAGTTAGAGAGATATGGAGTTAGAGGTAATGTTAGAACACCAATGTATATGTATATAAGAATTTTTAACAAACTACCTAACTAATAATATAAAAACTATTGATAGTACATAGTTATTTAAAATTAGAGTGAAAATGTTGTTCTAAGATTTAGAACCATAATGCTTAAATGACTACTTTGATAAGATTTTGTAATAACATATTTTTTGTGACGTCATTTCATTTCTTTTTGCATTGTAACTTATATGTTGTTATGTAAACTGTTCTGAAATAAAGAAATGTTCTAAACTAAACTAAACTAATGTCACATTAGGCATTTAGCTTTCTTAAGGTTTTCTAATGTTTTGTTAATTTTAAATGTTATACATATAAGAATTTATTAGAAAGATGCTCTATGTTCGGTTTTATTGAAAGCATTTTCAAAATATTGTTTTTGTAAATCGACATTTAATCAATTAAAAGAGCAGTTTTTGTGGGAAAATTATGTTTCTATTAAAAATCGTTTGATTACAATCATGATTTTAATCGGATGATTTAAATCGTCTCTACACTGTTCCATATAAAGAGAATAAAACTGAATCCCTGTATAATGAAAATACATCTATTCTAATGTCATGTTTGACACGACTTATTATTATTATAATTGTGTTCATATGGTAATAAAAATTTATTTTTTTTTCACACTCTCAAAGCATTTCGGGAGATATTTCCTAATTTTTGTACCCCCCATCATCTTAAAAATTCCGACTTGTTAAAATGCCTATTCTGACATCGCTTCGCCAAGCCGCTTTAAAAATGTGAATTTTTTTGAAACTCAATTTTACCGAATTTCTGGAGCTCAGATAAAAAACAATCTAATTCTATGTCTTGTAGGAAAATATGGGACTTTTGATCTGCCTAGTAGTTTTTGTCCCTAGAGGTACCAATACACTGGTACTGAAGCTTAAAGCCGAGCAGTAAAGCTCATGTACGCTACATTTCTCAACGTTCAGCCTGACTACAGACCGCGCTGTGCACAAGTTTCTAGGAGAAATGTAGACGTTTCTTCGTTGTATCTACTTGGTTCGCCTATGATCAACTGGTAAGATTCAGATGCTACAGAGCTAAACGTAAAACACATCGAAAACATGACAAAAAAAATAAAATTTTATATCTAAACAGCTCGTTCTCTATAAACCGAAGACTACTTCTTCTCAGTGCGAGTCTTTCAGACCCTCGGGGGCCTTAGGAATGTGTAACCTATTCCCGCTCATCATTTTTGAAAAGAAAACGGTGAAATATCAGAGTTGTAAGGACAAAACATTTTTTTTTAATTTCGACCGCGTTCGTGGCATTTGCGGTATTTTATTTTTATTTTGAATCTGCTTTATATTTTCTCAGCTTGGTAAAAGTGGTCGGGTTTTGGACTCGGCAAAATGACTCCAGAGTTACCCCATTTTTATCCCTTTTTTATTTTTTGAAGGGACATCTCGTACTCTGATATTGCCCATTAAAGAACTTGTACGAGAAACACGAAAAAAATGTCGCAACTAAAAAAAATTAACCATAGCAACCTGCACATAAACATCAGGGTTTCAAGAAATGTGCTCCCCTTCGGACGCCACTGATCTCTTCTTATAGGCTCCACCGAATTTATGTTTTTACCAGAAAACTTTTTACTCTCTGCGATCGACCCTTCAAAAGATGGTGCGCGTCGAAAACACAAACTTCAGAGTTTCCAGTTCAGACAGACCAACGCGCATACAGTAACAATGGAACAAAGAATGAAATTTCAGCTGGTAATCTAAAAGTTGTAATTTTATTGTTAGATCTAATTTATTTACTGAATCCAGGTGTTGAATGAATAATTATGTCAAACGAACACATTCTGTTAATTTGATTTGGAATATCTAAAACAAGTTAAAGGATATCTTTAAAATCCGTTTTATAATTTCCACTCCAATAGTAGGTACTTTCGTTGCTATTGTAATACGGTCGCAGAACAGCAAAATTAAGTATTTAATTATCTATTTTACATATATAATTCATATTTGCACATTCATTATTGGATATGAAAAATTATTACGTTTTACAATAGTTCTGTTATCACTTTTATTATATACTGAGATAAAGTCTAGTGCATCTCCAACTATATTATAAGATTTAAGTTTCATATTTAACAATTTCTTTACTGATTTAAGCACATTAAATTTGAATTTATAAAAGAACTATTTAAAACACCTTATATCATTAAAAAAATGCCATATAAGGGCATGGTAAAAGACATTGTTTTGATATTTTTAGTAAAAGAAGAAAATGGAATTATTATTATTAATCTTTGATAGTTTTTACATTAACGAAAAGTTAACTTTAATAGATATATTAAGACCCGATAGGTACATCATGACCGTAAGCGCGAGGGGTGCTGACTGACTGCACTAGCAGTGTTGTCATATTTTATTACAACTAAATCCTTATATTAGATTGTATATAACACGCCCCTCTTAAAGGAAAAAAAATTACATAATCACCTGGAAACTTTTACATAGAAATGCGCCGATATTCAGTTCCATCACAATTGACAATGTAGTCATTAGATTCCAGTTTGGCAGTAATATTTCCAGGTTTCCATTGTCTAGTTTTTTCCTGAAATATAACACTTTGATTTGGTTTTAGTTCTGTCAATGGTTTAGTCGCAGAGTCATAATATTTCTTTTGAATATTTTGACGATCCTCTAATTGGTTTCTGACCCCAGTTAGTGAAAAGTTTGGTTCAAATACATTCTGACCAACAGGTAGAATACTTCTTATTTTCCTACCCCTTAACTTGGAGATAGCAAGTCTTGCTTAGGCGTAGTGTTATAATTTAGTACTGCTAGCAGGGGATCCTCTTCCTCTTGGTAACATTTTGTAAGTATGCCTTTTACTGTCTGTATCATGCGCTCTACCATGCCATTTGACCGGGAATAGTGGGGGCTTGAGGTGCTCAGCTCGATACCATATTGAAGTGCAAACTGTTGAAATTCATATGAATTGAAAGGAGGCCCATTGTCGGAAAATATTTGCTGCGGAAGACCGTTAACAGAAAAGATATTTTTAGGGAAGATGATATCACTGCTCTTGCAGTCTTACTTGGCATTTTGTTAACTATCGCAAATTTGCTAAAGTAATCCACTACCACAAGGAAACCAGTTGTACCAAAGGATTTGAAATCTGTTGCTATCTTTTGCCATGGTAAAATTGGCACCTCATGAGGAGTGAGCGGTTCTCTTTGATTTTATCTAGTGTAAATTTGACAGGTTTTGCACGAGAGCACTAGCTTTTCAAGATCTGTGGACCATCCAAGATAGTAAATGGACTCTTGGGCTAATTTTTTACAAGAAACTAGCCCTTGGTGATATTTGTGTATTAGGTTTAAAAATTCTTCCCTAAGAGTAGCTGGTATTATCAATCGTTTATTATAAAAAAGGACATTCTGATGTAAAAAAAATTCATTTTTCAGTGGTCAATATTTCTTTAAATCATTTGACACGCTACTTTTATGTTTTATCATTATCAATAGCGGTTTGCAGTCTTTTCTCGTTTTCGGGTTAGTATATAAATATTCGGTATTTATTGAATCGTTAAGCAGTTCACGACTTAACGTATCTGGAAGAGTCATTTTCTTTCCCGGTACAAAACTCAATATAAAATTATACCGCAAAAGACGTATTGCAAGTCGCTGTATTCGCGGGGTCATTGCATCTAAAGGTTTCTTTAAAAGTCCAATTAGTGGCCTATGATTGGTTTCAATTTTGGATGTTTTAAGTCCATATAGATAATAATTGAAACGTTGACATCCAAACACTAGACCTAAAAGTCCCTTTTCAATATGATTGTAGTGCTGCTGAGTGGTTGTCAAAGAAACGCTTGCAAACTCAACTGGTTTATTTTCTGGCAGAATAGCAGCACCTAGCCCGTACGGGCTAGCGTCTACTGAAAGAGTTATCTCTTTGTTGGGGTCAAAGTAAGACAAAACAGTAGCTTTAGACACCATGTCCTTAAGATTATTAAAACAATAATTTTCATGTGAAGTCCACTGCCAATCATTTTTTTCCGTCAACAAGTTTCTCAGAATACCCGTCTCATTTGACAAATTTGGCAAAAACTTAGATAAATTGCATTTTCACGAATTGCAAGTGTTTTGTGTTCATCTGGAGATATGTCCCAAAAATCGTACTTTATTCGTACAGAAGACAGACTTTTCGCGGTTTAAGGTTAGTCCACTACTGTTGATTCTTTGAAGCACGGCATTAAGACAGCGATTGTGGTCATCTAACGTTTTACCAAATACTAAAACATCGTCAAAATAAGCTAAGACACCCGGAAGTCCTTCTAAAAGTTCGTAAATATATCTCTGAAACATTTCTGGAGCACAGGACACACCATAGGGCAAACGTAAGTATCGATACCTTCCAAAGAACTTTCGTGTGTGAGAGGAGGTAGTAAAAAATCAGATGAAGCATCTAGTAAGGAAAAGTATTTTGATCCTGATAATTGGGAAAAAATAACCTCTTGTGTGGGGATTTCAAAAATTTCACGTCTAACATACTTGTTTAATTTCCTTGGATCCATACAAATTCTAATGTCATTATTAGGTTTTGGAACTACGACTATAGTACCCACTCCGTCGGTTCTGTAACTGGAGTAATTAAATGATCACCCATCATACTATCTAGCAGGGGCGTGCGGTGAAATTTTAAGAAAGGAAGCAATTTTTAGAAACTTACCTATTTGTAATGTAATTCGATTGTTGATATAAACTAAATTAATGGTTTCCTATTTCAAAAATTACATTTTAGAAGATGTTTTGTAATTTTTTTTGGGGGAGCACAACACTTCCCTTGCTTCCATGGACTGCACGCCCCTGCTGTCTAGTTTTTTCTTTACCTTATCTTTAAGTGCTAACGGTATTTCTCTAGCTCCACTAATACTTGGAACGGCATCACTTTGCAAAGTTATTGAAAATTCTTTGTGTATTTTACCCACACCAATAAAAATACTTTTGAAATTTGTAAGTATTTCCAAAATACTCGGGGTTATAATCTTATTAATTAAGCATATGTCACTCTTGTTTTTAGATATTTTGTTTGGGATAATGTTTAAATCATAAAGTGCATTTAAACCTAATATTGAGCATGGAGAGCCCGATTCTAAAACGTAAAATGACAAATATTTTAATGCGTTTTTGCAATTGCATTTTAAAGTTATCTGTCCAATAACACTAATTTTGTGGTATATTCAACTTTTGAAAGTCTAAAAAATTTAAAGTGTTAACCTGACTCCCTGTGTCAATTTTAAAGTTAATATTTGCCTCATAATAGTCACTAGATACCCTAATAATTTCGAACCACCCAGTTGTATTTATTTCATTGGTCGAGATTCTCCAAACAATTAAATTAGGGTATATGTTTTTTTTTGATCATTATAATATTCACTACAGTCTTCACTAAAACCTACAGCTTCATCAAACTGTTCGACAATTTCATTAATATTGCCTCGATTGCGACAGAACCTGCGGTAATGGCCTTTTTGTCCACATGAGCTGCAAAAACGACTAGACTAGGAGGATGCTGCAAACCACATGGAAAACAGCTGTTACCTTGAAGTTGTTTACCACTACCTAGACCACCACCATACATTGGCCCATGAACAAGTCCTCTTGATCCACTAAACTGTCCTTGAACAAAACTACTAGGACCGGCATGTCTTTCACCAGAGCCTGTATGTGAAAAGATCAGTTTTCACTGAAGCTGCGTCCAGCAGTATTTTGTACTCCGAGGTGTCCTTTATATTTGTTTATAGCATCAACTGTGGCCGTATCTTGCAAATGTATTTTTGGGTAGCCACACTAGCTTCCATTGCACGGCAAATAGAAATGGCTTCACTCAGTTCCACATTTGGGTACTGTAAAAGTTTTTCTTGAATACGTGAATCTCTAACTCCCAGTACTAGTCTATCACGAATGAGAATATCTTTCTAAATTCGCAAGTTGAGGCAAGTTGTCGTAAAGCTATTACGAATTGATCAGTTATTTCACCCTGTATTTGTTCTCTCTTAAAAAACTTAAAATGCTCAAATACTAAGTTTTTTATGGGTTGACAATATTTATCGAATTTATCCGAGACAATTTTTTTTTCGTCCTCATCTTCTCCATACTCAAATATATTGTATATCCTTAGGCCTTCATCGCCAAGCAAATTTAAAAGAACTGCAATTTTTATATTATCCTTTTTGTCGCCTTTTGAACTGGCCAGCAATTTAATTCAAACTTTTGCTTCCAAAGGTTCCAATTTTTTCCGATATCTCCATGAAAATTAAAATTTTCGGGGACCTTTGCTTGATCACCCATTGTAAGATATAGTTCTCGATATAGTTGTTCGTTATCGAAGTAATAATGTTGTAACGTTATCCCCACTTTATATACCAACATCTTTTGGTAGTAATTTTCCAGGCGCAGGTCTTTAATAATATTGTAACAACGTTATCCCCACTTTATATACGAACATCTTTTGGTAGTAATTTTCCAGGCGCAGGTCTTTTCCTTTACTTTCCTTTTAAAAAGGAAGTATTGCAATCGTGAAAAAATCACCCTCTTAGATCCCTAGATGCAAAGGAAATAATAGCGCGTATCTATTATTTTCTTTGCTAGATGTTAAAAAACATGTTTTCTCAATTCCGTGTGTCTGTCGGTCTGTTTGTATGCGGCATACCCCAAAAATTACTTATCCGATTGACTTCAAATGTTGGTCAAATATCAAGGGTCATAAGGGGATGAAACGATTAAATTTTGGTAAAAATCGAATACGAATCCAAGATGGCGAAACAAAATGGCGGCCTGATGAAATATTAAAAAATTATTACTAAAAAAGTGCTTATCCAGTTTTCCTGGAATTTGTACAAAAGTTATTTATTTATTCAGAAAAAGTACTTACAGAGATTAAAAACAACTCCAAATTGTACATATAACCTTAAGATTAAAATCTAAAGTTAAGTTATAATCAACACAATTAAAATAAATTAAAGCGGGAATAAAGATATTAATTAAACTTAATCACATTACATTATGCAGAAACATACACACCATAACAATAATCGAAAGAAAAAACTGCAACAAAAGTTAGCTGGGTTAGTTGCCTCATTCTAGCTGTATTTTTCAGACTATTCAGGCTGAGATTTAATAAGTCGGTAGGAGTAAAATTTTCATTGCAGTTCTTCATGAGCCTATCGGATACTATAGTCAGTGCGATGGAAGGTAACTTGAAAA
Source organism: Kuschelorhynchus macadamiae (assembly GCA_030620095.1). NCBI lineage: Eukaryota > Metazoa > Arthropoda > Insecta > Coleoptera > Curculionidae > Kuschelorhynchus > Kuschelorhynchus macadamiae. The sequence goes on along the minus strand of JAUTXW010001646.1, from coordinate 62,343 downwards.
GGCTGTCTATTCGTGGTGGGTCTTGAGTAGATGCGGAAAGAGACCTCGAACAACAGTCGGTTGCAGACCATTTTACCATTTAGGAGCTTGTGCAGAAAGAAGATTTGGGCGTTCTGCCTTCTCTGTTCCAGACTGCTGATACCTGCCATCTGGATCCGAGTAGAATAGGTAAGGTTCTTGTAAGGAAATCTCAGTTTGTACAGAAAAAACTTGACAAATCTGTTTTGGATGGATTGCAGACGTTTAATGTGACAGTTGTGGAAAGGGCGCAATTTAACTGAGTCGTATTCCAGAACACTAAGAACGAGACATATATACAGACATTTAATAGCTTTAGTGTCTCAAATATCAGTGCAGGTACGCCGCAGAAAGCCCAGCATTCTGGATGCCTTCAAAATTATGAAGTCGATATGTTTGTTAAAACTGAGGTCATCGCCGAAAATTATACCCGTCATTAAAAATATTTACAGAGTCCAGAACATTACTGGAGATACAGTACTGAAACAATATAGGCACGTTACGCTAGGAGAAACGCACGACTCTGCATTTGGAGATATTGATATCCAAGTTCAAACCGCACCATTTGACAAATTTGTTCAGCTCGCACTGAACACGTACGCAATCGTCCGAATTGTCAACGATGCGACCGTGACGCTGTTTATGTACAGCAAAAACAGAATGGGACCCAGGTGGGACCCTTGCGGAGCTCCAGATGATACATTCGCCTCGCGAGATGCGAGGTTTGTTGATATGTGTTGATTGAATGCCTCGAAAAATTCGTCTGTTACCACTGATTCGAACACCTTTTCCATTATTGGTAGTAGCGAAATACCCCGGTAGTTACTGACATCATTTTTGTTCCCGGATTTGAATATTGATCCAGGAATGTTTCCATCTCTTTGGAAATATCTCTTGGTCTAAAGATAATTGGTAAATTACTCTTAATGGTTCAGCAAGTGAGGAGCTGCAATTTCTGAGAAATGTGCGAGGTATTCCATCAAATCCAGCACTTTTAGCTGTGTCTAAGGCATTTAGTTTTTAGAGTATTTCATCCGATGCGAAGGAGTGACTAGATAATGTGACGCATTGGGTCTCAACCACCAGATAGCATTCATCAATCTCGTAGGCCGTGTAGCAACTCTCAATGTGATCGACAAATGCGTTAGCGGTATCCTCAGTTGTAGTAGCAGGCTGGTTGTTGTATATCATGCTTCTTGGTATACCTTGGTCATGTCAAACTCAAAGTCACTGGTGGGCCAAAAGCATGAAGACCATCGACTAGGTGGGCAGCAAAACCTTATTTTAAAGAAGACAAACTACTGAAAATCTTGAGAAAAAGTACTATTATAGGACAAGTCTGTTTATTAAATTTCCAATAAAAAGGACATTACAAAAAACTACAAACATTAAATTCTTTTTCCAGATATTTGACATCTTTTCTTTTTAATTAAGTTGTCTATTTGTGGCGCGAATTTATCGGCGAAAATAACTTTTAAAGCTGCGTCCAAGTCTGCGTCCGTCAATCGCGTTCTTGCGGGAGATTTGTTTCCTTTCATCAAAGAAAATAGTTGTTCACATTTATAGGTACTTCCAAACATTGACAAAATTTTACAGGCAAATTTTCTCATTTCTTCGTATTGAACAGGCAGGTACTTATAAAATTCGAATGTACCAATACTATAAAATTTTTGTTTTAAATGGGTCTGACACTGAATCTCAATTACTTCCAATTGCAAGTGAGGGGAACTTTATAAATATCTATAGTGAAAAGACCAGTAAATAGAGAAAAATTGTTTTCTTGGGTCTTAAAATCCTGAAAACCCTTCTCAAATTCTGCTAGAAGGCTTCTCATTTTCTCTGAATATATTTTGTATGATATTGAGACACTTGTGCTTTCCTGATATGCCTTACAAGTCTGAAAATGTGACATATTATCCTCTGCTAACTGTTTTTCCCACAACATCATCTTACACTTGAAAGCTTTCACTTGATCATACATATCTGTAATAACTTGACGTGGTCCTTGCAATTTCGTATTTAAGTCCGACAGGTGTTTTGTGATATCTACCATGAATGAAAGATTTTGTAAAAAAGGTACATCGCATAATAAGCTGACAAATTCTCCTTTTGTTTCCATGAAAACGCGTATTTCTTCTTTGAGTTTCCAAAACCGGTCGAGTACCATAGAATACGAAAGCCATCGCACCTCTGCATAATATGGTAAACCAGTGTACTCACTTTCTAAATCACGTAAAAATGCAGAAAACTGTCGCTGATTAACGCCTCGTGACCTTAAGTTTATAATTTTTTTCACTGACTTAAAACACTTTCCAACTTGATCACTTTTGAGCATAAAACTTCTTGGTAGATTATACAATGAATATGATGAAAATCTGGTTTGTTACTGCCCGTTTCTCTGATCTTTTTCTGTAATATTTTAACGAAACAATTTTTTACTCCAGTCATTGAAGGAACTCCGTCTGTTGCAAAGGAACACAGTTTTGACAAATCTAAATTGTACTTTGCAGAAGTCTATAAACAGCATTGAAAATATCCTTCCCAGTTGTTGTATCATGCAATGCTACTAATTCCAGTAATTCGTCATACATATTGATGTTTGTATCAACCGCACGAAGAAAAACAGCGAGTTGCGCCACACCACACACATCCGTAATTTCGTCACAGGCAATAAAAAATGCAATGAAAGAGTCTGATTTCGTTTGGGAGTATTGGGAGCCAACACAGTAACTCTTTCAGCGACAGTATTCCGGGACAAGGATATATTTTGAAATGCCTTCATGCTCCCGGGACTTACAATTTCCGCGGCCTTTACAAGGCACCGTTTTATAGATTCACCTTCAACAAATGGTTTTGAGTGTTTCGCGATCAACTCCGACAGTACGTAGCTCGCTTGAAGGACAGATTTATTTTCTTGCTTTGGACGTGTAAACATAAGCTGCTGATCTTTCAACCGTGATTTTAACTTTTCGTTTCTGACCATGCCTGTATACTTGTCAAACATAGTTTTATGAATATCATAGTGACGTTTTATATTATATAATTTGGGGACACCGACTGTACTGTACAAATCAAACAAATAATTTTTTCTTTCACTTCACAGCAAAAAAACTCTAATTCCCACTTTTCTTGAAAGATACGATGCTTATCTACAAGTTTCCTCTTACTTCCACATGATTTTAAAAGAGACATGTTAAACACTGTATCCGAAATAAATTATAATAAGTACTGTTAAGTGTTGTAACAATAAGTGCGCAACTCAACTCGAAACTCTATCGCAACTGACTCATAACTGACTAAACACTGAACGACTGAACTCAATAGAACACGGCTTATATACGGATTGTAATTTCTCGAGTTCTTTCTAGAATGTTCAGATAGCGACATCTGTGTTTTTGCGCGATAGAATTTCATGGAAGAAATCAGATAACGTTTGGCTTTAGGTTTTAGGTTGAGTATGCGTTGTTCATCCTGCTAAATATAGATGGCACTATGTACAATTGTACATTTTATTATACCAATTGTTGTTGCAGCGGCGCGCGCTTTTAAAAAGGGTTTTCAACTTGTTCGTGGGCCGCATTATCTGGCTGTTTTCAAAACTGATTTGGGCCGCAGAAAAATGCTCACTGGGCCGCAGTTTTGACATGGCTGCCTTGAACTCTTTTGAGATAATTCACATAGGACCGAAAGTGGTTGACGTTGTTGGGGACTAGCTGTTCGATGTTTAAAACATAACAGGTAGCTGAGCTCAATTGAGTGTTTTGATTCCCTCCTTATTAAATATTACGTAGATATCATCATTATCATAGATATCAATTCGTAAGATTTTGGTACAAATCCAAGATGGAGCATGAAAAAACTACTTATCAACTTGATTTTAATTCGTATGCAATAATTATGTGTGATAAAGAGATAAACTGGTAAAATTGTGGCACGAATTCAAAATGGCGACTAAATAAAATGTTTGTAACCTGAAAAAAGTCCCAGGTTTTATATAGCTTCAAGTTTTAGCGTTTCTAGATATCCGAAAACATATTTTTTCAATTCCTTCGGTTTTTCTGTCGGTCTGTCTGATTATAGGTCTTATGGGGATGACCTGGTAAAAATTTGATAAATATCTAGTATGGTGGAACAGAATGGCGGCATGGAATGTTAAAAAATCATAACTAAAATAACTAAGCTCAAAATTAGCTCAAATATAGCAAATAAAAATCAAGTGTTACATAAAAATGAACTGGTAACAAAATAGTTAAAAGTCAGTCTTAAAAATTATGTATTAGATTAATTTCAAATTTTGCCTCTTATAGTAGTGTTTTTGTAAAATTTCTTGATAATAAGGTATGAGATAAAGGTATCAAACCTGGTATATTTATACTCAGCAAGAAGAGACCCATTTGATGGATGTATAATATACAGGGTGTTACATTTCAGGGAGTTGTTGTCGATTTCAGAAAAAGAAAACACCCTGCATATCTGCCAAGTATTAAAAAAAAATCCTACAATTTGAAGAAACGTTTGTATTTAACTTTTTTTTATACCTATACGAACGTTAATGAGGGGCTGCATTTATAACCAAAACCCTGTACACTGTTCCCGCGCTTTTTCAACTATCATTCAGTGCTTAATACCTTAAATATTGTTAAAGTAAAAAATAGCGGACCCATTCAAATATTAAATACTTTATACAAATATTATTTATTAATAGTACTATTAATAAAGCGTTGTTTTTATTTTCAGATTCTAATCTGATCTGTTACCAGCCCCATACAGAAGTGCGTTAATCTCAAATGGTCAGAAGGGCATGAAGCGGCAACACACCAAGAATTTCCGCAACGTATCTTTATTTTGCTAATAAAAAAAATTCGTTTGCCTTTTTCATATCTGGCACCGCAATTGACTTAAGTACCTTAGTTATTCCATTGTACAAATTAAGACTAATTTAAGTAATTTGTCTGTTGATAGAAGGCATTTTATACGATATGGTTCAGTCGTTCTTGGTGCTTCGCAGTGAGAGTTGACAAATTGTTCTGATTTGCCCCCGTTTTAATTTTTTTAATTTAGCGGAAACTTGTGATTTGATTTGCTGCTAAGTCCACTGGTGTTTTAACGTTGTTGCTTTCGCTGACTTACAGTTAGTTTTGAAGAAAATTTGTAATAAGAATTCGCCAAGACGGCTCGGTTTGGCAAAAACCAAGTGCTATTTGGGTTTGCCCACGCATACTTTCACCCTTAGCATAGAGGGTTAAGACTAATTTCCCTTTTCTGTGATAAATGGATATTGAGTCCAACTTCCTTCAAAGTAAAATGCTAAATATCGACAACAGCTTCCTACAAAATAGGCGCCAGCGAGAAACTACGGGCATCAAGAAATTGTACAATTCGTTTTTTGTTATGTTCTAAAGTCTCTGGTGCATAAGTTTCTTTGCCTTGAACTGATTTTATTACAGAGGCTGGATACAGCCCTATTAGAGAATATTTTTTAGATTTTTGACGTTTAGTTTCGACTGTACAATATTTCTAAGGCCTTTGTTTAGCTAGAAGTGATACTAGCCGCATTTTTTTCTTAATTCGCTTTCTTATTATGGAGTATAAACTGTATGCAAATTCTGATGCGCTGCTAATCGAAACGTCTTCATCGAGTTCCAAAGAGTCTTGGAACTTAGCGAACGGTATTGTCATGGACAACGGCGAAGAATATTTTGGATGGAACCCTTTGAAAATCGACGAAAACGAAGGGGAGAAAAAGGTACAAAGGAAGCGGAAGGCCTCGACAGATTCGCGCGAAGAACCGCACAGATCGAAACAACACCAAGGCAGTTATAAGATAATAAAAGACGCACCGGCTTTCGATAAGAAAATGGACGTGATGAAGAAAATTACTCAAAACGGAAAAGGTTTGTATTCTTCGTATATCCTACTCAGTTAATTCATATTTGTAATAAGCCTAACCGAAAACGCTGGGTAACCATTTCCTTTTAGTAAAAAAAAATTATTTTAAAAGTAACACATTTTGAAACTAAGGTTTAAAACGTATAGTAAAAACCTGATTTTAAAAGTTGCAAGGTTTGTCCCGAAGTTCAACATTTTTGTGTATGATTGAAAACTTACATGATTTAAACAGTTTTGAAGTATTTGTTTCTAACATAAAAATACTATAGCATAACAACAGTATAAGTAAGTCATCAGAGTTGATCGGTAATTAATGATAAGTTATGGAAAATTGGCAGATAAGCAATTAAAACATACATATAAATCAAACGTATTTTAAAATGTTATCCAATCAGTATATATTATGATGTAATTAAAGTAAAATTAAACCCTTATATTAAATAATTTCAATTTTAAAGAAAACTATCGCAAATTTTATGGTGGCTGATGGTGGCGCAAATGCCCCCCGCCTTTTCGCCTTCCGGCGCTCCATGCTTTTTGACGTCCGCTGTGAAAAAAAAAACTTTGTTCAAATATAACCAAGGGATGCAAACAAATTATTCGTCAGCTAGACGTGAATACTTTCTTTGTCGTTTCCTGCATGTTATTTTCACTATCCAATTTGTTTTTTAGTGTAGTTTTCTTTGACGCCGTTATTTATAATTACACCACCGCCTCTAAAAGTTCGCTACGCCTCTCGTGGATGACGTAGAAAACAAAAACAATTTAAACCTAAAGAAAAAGGGCCAGAAAGTTTTTTCATTAGTTTAAAATTTAGTGGGAATGTAGTAAAAATTGTACCTACATACAAATACCTTGTTTGCCAAAATACATTTCTTATTTGAGTTCTGTATATTATTATTTAAAGTATTTTACTATTTTATTGGCTTGACACTTATGTTTCATAATGATTTTTTGCGTACATATTAGAAGGAAAAAAAAAGTGAAGAAAGTGTCCGTATTATTTCAAAGAGACCTGGTAATGAACAAATTAGAAAATATATACACAAAGTCTAGGTCTCAGTCGGAAATAAGTTTATAAATTAAGAATAGGTTACATGTTTTGCCCTAACGGGCATCATCAGACCTAAAATATTTCAGAACATCTGATAAGCTATAAAAGGTACGTGGATGATATTTGTATTGTTTGGAAAGGTAGTGAACAAGAATTGTTAAAATTTTTAGAATTTATCAATTCTTTGCGTGAAAAAATATCCTTCACTATGGAGAGTGAAACTGATGGCAAACTTCCTTTTTTGAACCTTCTTTTAATTAGAAATAAAAACAAAATTAGTTTTGAGATATATAGAAAACCCTCCTGTACTGATAATATCATTCAGTTTACATCTAACTCACCATTTTCTCACAATTTTGCAGCTTTTAATTTGTTTTTGTACAGACTTTAAATTACCACTATCCAAGCTGCTTTTACTAAAGAATTAGATATAATAAGGGAAATTGCCTTAAACAAAGGTTTCCCAATGAAAACATTGAACAAACTTTTTTATAAATTTATGAACAAATACAAATTCTCTTATAACATAATAAATAATAATCTAATTAATACAAACAACTTCAGGGTTTTTACATACTTTGGAAATATATCTCTACGTTTAGCTAAATTTTTTAAGTCATTTAATATCTCCATATCATTTAAAACAAACAATACTTTAAAACAACACATAGTTAGAATCAAAGACAAAAAGGATAGTCTTGAGAAATCTGGAGTTTATTTCCCTTCATTGTGGACAGTGTCCTGCTGATTATGTCGGACAATCGGATAGAAAAATTTCGACAAGAATCCAGGAACACCTCAGCTTGGTTACAAAACATCAAAATACAGATATCTCAAATACAAAATCTGCCTTTGCGAATCATTTGTTATCCTCAAAACATCGTTTTTCCATATCTGAAAATGTAAATATAATTCACGAATGCGATAAAGGTAAGAAGTTGGATCTTTTGGAAAAGATGGAAATAACAACAGCTAAAAAGAGCTCCATCCTTACCTGCGTTAATGAAGTGAGTCTCATTTAATTGTTAACAGTATTTCAAAAGAATAACTATTAATTAATTAATTAATTGCTAGATTGTTGGCGCGGATACTAGTCCATTTGCCAGATTGCTCTCCGTCCGGGGCTCAGAGTCGTTAAATCGGCGACCCTCGAAGTCGACCCTGCACCTTAATCCAGTTTGGAGACGTTATCGGTAGGATATCCGGATGGCGAGCTCGAAGCTCCCGAATACCCCAAAGCTCTTTTATATTTCCTCTTTAAATTTTGAAATGCATCTTGGCTTCCACTAGATGCCCCTTGAGAGTACTACTGATATCACGAGATGACCCTTTCTTTCAAGCTATCCTCTTACCCCTCCCACTCCCGCCACGTAGCGGCCGTTACGCTAATATTCTATGTAGAACTGCGGCAGACGAACGGGATAGAATGCAGGAACAACTAGGCCTCACACGTTCACAGCGTCTGCTCCCTTTCTAGCGGGGTCGTTAGTTTCCACACTGAGCGGTTGAGTCTCCCGTTTCCCTCCGAAATAAAGCAGCAAAACCGAACACGTGGCACCACTTATGTTAACTGAAAGAATAACTATATATTTTTATTTTGCATAACCTTCAAGTCTTTTCTGTCATTTTCACCAATTCTTCTTCTTTTCATTAATGTAGCGTGTACTTTACGACAGTTAGTCAAGCTCATCCTGAACAATCATTTCTTTTTTCGTTTTGACCTATCCCCTCTCATCAAATAAATTTATATCGACGTCTCTGATTGGTGAATCAAGCGTGGCCCTGTTTCGTATTTCATTGTTTCTTTGTTTGGTTATGTTTGTTTTATGTACTTTGTAAAATTGTATTTTCCGTTGTAATGTATATTTATTTTAGGTCTGATGATGCCCGTTAGGGCGAAATATGTAACCTATTCTTAATTTATAAACTTATTTCCGACTGAGATCTAGACTTTGTGTATATATTTTTTAATTTGTATATTAGAAGGAAGTTGATAACAAATTTGGGTATTTAAATCATAAAAACTGCTGGACGCATCAAGTGCACCAACGAAAATTTTGGGTCAAATTTAAAACGAAATATCTCAGAAACTAAAGAACATATCGTGGTACACTTTTCAATTGATTATGGATAATTTCTTGTAGAATAGACCGAAATGGGTTGCGGTTTTAGAGATAACATACATTTTATTGTACAATTTCATATCTTTTAATAATGCTAAAATAAAACGCAATAATACCGAATTTCTAGAATACCGGTTTCCATGGTAACGTAACCTTTATTTTTTATGGAACTTCCTGTATATTTTAACTTGAATTGTATTTACATTTTAGACACATTTTGTGTTACATTTACTTAACTAAAATCAACAGGTTTTTACAAAATGGCGTCTGAAATTGAATGAATAAAATGTCAAATATATCAATTTTTGGACAGCATTTTGTAAAAACCTGTTGAATTTAGTTATGGGAAATGTAACACAAAATGTGTCTAGAATGTAAAGCACAATTGAAGTTAAAATATACATGAAGTTCCATAAAAAATAAAGTTTGTTTTGTTACCATGGAAACAGGTATTCTAGAAATTTGGTATTGCGTTTTTTTTAGCATATTATCCAAAAATATGGAACACTAAATTTTCGAAATAATTATGAATAGCGTTTTTCTTTTTAATTCCTTCTTATGGAAGCTGGTCTTGCCTTACGTAGTTGATTTTCTGACTCACCCTGTAGAGTTACCACTTTGGGCCTTCGGTAATAAATACTTGTCTGCTTATAAAACAATTCACTAACATTTGTATATAGAGTTCGCGATGCTAGAAAGATCATTAAAAGTGCGCTATGCCTTATGGCATTTTTTATGCGTCAGGATATAAGTCAAGCC
>JAUTXW010001646.1:0-47500 GCA_030620095.1 Kuschelorhynchus macadamiae | reverse complement strand
AGCCTAAGTGTGAGGTCAATTTTATTTCTCTCTGTTCTTTTAGTGCTCTTGACTTGTTTGTTTAAAAAGTTTTACTATTAACATATTAGTGACGGATTTCATAGATTATTTACACGATGTCATTTGGATTTAAAAGTATGTTGAATTTAAATTTGAATCAAGAAATTATGGGTCTTCGAATTAGACCGTGTCAAATTGGAATTACTATCCGCTGTTTCGTTTTCGATTGCACAAGACATCTTCAGGGATCTTGACTCTACGAGATCTGAACACTAAATGAGCTCAGAGAGATTCAGGCGGGCTTTTATACCCGACTTGTGCTCGCCGAATCATGATCTTGTGTTAAGATCGGTTTCCTCGTGTGATGTAGACCGTAACTAGTATCTCTATTGAATTTTTTTGTATGTTTAAAAATTTCAATAGATTCTTTAATTTTTCACTTATAAAATTTTGGGACCGATGCTAGAATATTGGTATCTTTTACATTTATAATATGGCCAGTGGTATGCTGGTGTTCAGATATACCAGATTGAACAATTATACATCGTTCATGTTCCTTAAGTATAGTGGATATTGAGCGTCCTGTTTCTCGCACATACACTTTTCCACAGGAGCAAGGAATTTCATATATTCCTTCTGTTTTCGGGAATCGCAAGCAGTATCCAATCTTTTTATGTATATCGAAGATTGTACGTATGTAGGATCGCAGAAGTAATCGTAAGTATTTTGTCTGTAGTGCCGTACATGTAGGGAAGAAGAATGCTGATCAAAAGTCTAAGTGGCTCTTAATACTAGTGGGTTAATAACAGATTTCTTTTGTGCTGGATGGTGGTGGGAATTTGCATTTAAATATTTATTTGTATGCATCGGTTTTCTGTACACAGAATGTCCTAATGTACCACTTTCCTTCCTTTGAACAAATACAACTAGAAAAGGAATCGTTCCATTAGATTCAATTTCCATGTGAATTTAATATTATGATCCTGACCATGAGGCCAAACAACAAAAGTATAATCTACACATCTATATAACTGGATTGTCCTAAGTTTTTCCACGAAATGAGTTTTTTCATAAAAGAATCTGTTTTTCCAGTAAATGGATTAAGAAAATTTGAAATATATTTACTTAGTTTGAATGTAGACTAGTCTATTGCACTGACGTTCGTTTGAAGTAGTATATTGTTCTTGTATTTCTTGGAAAGACCGTAGGACTTGGGAAGTTTAAAGCTGCTTGGCTTTAATGATTTCTTCTGATATCCACCTGCGAAGAAAAAATCATTAATGCCAAGCAGCTTCAAGATTCCCAGGTTCTGCAGTCTTCCCAAGATATACAAGAACGATGTATCACTTCGTCCGATCCTCAGTGCAATAGACTCGCCATTCAAACTAGGTAAATATCGTTCAAATTTTGTTAATCATTTAACTGAAAAAAACACATTAATTTGTAAAAACGAGCACATTTCGTGGAAAAAATTAAGATAATGCAGTAGGATCCCAATAATATTTTGGTCAGTTTCGAGGTAGAATCACTATACACAAATGTTCGTATTAACGACTGAATTTCCATTATATCAGATATATTGAACCATAATATTCTTGATAATAACTTAATAGACCTAAAGGAAAATTGTCTTACATCTACTTTATCATTTTATGAACAAATTTCAGGGGTAGCTATGGGATCTCCTCTATCGCCTGTAGTAGCGAATATATATTTATGAAAGCCTTTGAAGACATCGCTTGAACATCCGCTCGACTAAAACCAAGACTGTGGTTCAGATCTAGATTATACTTTTGTTGTTTGGCGTCATGGACAGGATAATCTCTTCATATCTCTGGACCACCTTAATCAACAATATCATATATTGAATTCACAATGGAAATTGAATCTAATGGAAGCATTCGTTTTTTGGATATATTTGTTCAAAAAATGAAAATGGTACATTAGGACATTCTGTGTATAGAAAACCGACGCATACAAATAGACCGTTAGGTAGTGTTGTTCTTCCCTACATACATGGCACTACAGACAAAATAGGACGATTACTTCGGCGGTTCAACATACGTATCATACATAATCTACAATACAGATTGCGATCCCCGAAAGATGTTCTTACCTTTTCAAACAGAAGGAGTGTATAAAATGCCTTGCTCCTTGAGAAGTGCACGTGGGAGAAACATGACGCTCAATATCCACTAGACTTAAGAAACATGAAAAATGTATTAAAAAAAGAGGCAAATTGTTCTAACTGCTGTAGCTGAACACCTCCATATATTTTAAATGTAAAAGAAACCTAGGTTCTAACATCGGTTCCAGGATTTTATAGACGAAGAATTGTAGTATCTATTGAAATTTTTAAACATACAAAAAAACTTCAATAGAGATAAGGCTTACGGTCTAAATTACACGTGGAAACCGATCTTAACACGGGGTCACGGTTCGACGAGCACAAGTCGGGTATAAAAGCCCGCCTGAATCTCTCCGAGCTCATTCAGTGTTCAGATCTCGTGGAGTAAAGATCCCTGAAGATGCCTTGTGCAATTGTAGGCAAAACCTCGGATAGTAGTTTCACTTTGACATGGTCTAATCCCAAGAACCATGATTTCTTAATTGACCCAAGCCGTGAAAGCTTCCTTCTAATTTTTCTTCTTTCTAATTTAAATCAATAACCAAAATTATGTTTAATTTTTGTCGTTTGTCAAAAATTATGTGTATGAAGTTACTTCAACATTTTAAAGAGCTTTTTGAAATATGTTTTTTTTTTCTGAACCATTTGGTTAATATAGGTTATATAACAGTTAAACAGCTGCGAAACATGACAGTGTCTGCAATAAGACGTGAAAAAGCAGCATTTATCTCTTATCAGCAACAAAGTCGTGATTGTAAAAATCTCTGGCGAACTGTGAAAGATATGGGCATCAAGGAAAATCTTAATACGTCTATTCAAGAACACCAGACCTGAACAAGCCAAATGACATCAATACATATTTTTCATCCGTATTTAGCCCCCGAAATAATTGTCAACAAGTTACAAATGAGTTCCGAACAAAAATATATAATAATGATATTTGCTTGTAGCTAAGGCTAGCAACATTCGATGAGGTTAAAAGATGCATCTACTCTCTGCATTCAAATGCCACGGGAACTGTTGTAATAAATGCCAAAATGTTGAAGCTTTGCTGCAATACTGTGTATAAACATATCACACATATTATCAACTACTGCTTGGAAATGGGGTACTTTCCTGACTCATGGAAAACAGCTCTCATTCGTCCCCTGCCGAAGAAAACCTCTCCTGAAACGTTTTCAGATCTGCGACCCATAAGCATTCTCTCCACCCTCTCAAAAATTCTCGAAAAAATAATATGTTTAACTTAAGGATTTTGCCACCAAAAACAACATAATTTCTCGTCTGCAGTTAGGTTTTAGAGAGGGTCATGGTTCAGCTACGGTTTCGATGAGCGTTTGTGATAACATAATAACATCGTTGGATAAACGCGACGGTGCAAGTGCCTTGATTCTACTGGACTTTTCGAATGCTTTCTACACGATTGATCACGAACTTCTATGTGCAAAATTACAGTATTACGGTTTCGATGAGGTGCCGCTAAGCTTTTTCTACCATTTTTTATCTGAACGAAGACAGAAAGTAGTTTTGGGGGGGGGGGGGGGGTCGTATCCGAGCAAGTCGAAGGGACATCAGGACCCCAAGGAGCAATATTGTCGCCTATTCTTTTCTCTATTTACACAGCCGATCTATTTAAAAATATTAAATATTCTAGTGTGCAAAGTTATGCTGACGACACCCAACTGTACCTTCCATTCTCACTACAATCTGTTGATACTGATGTAAATCACCTAAATCGGGACTTAGCCTCTTTACACAATACACAGAAAGAAATAGTTTAAAATTGTACGCAGCAAAAAGTGTAGCAATGCTGTTTTGTCCTAAAAATAAAAAAGATCTAGTCGAAAATGGCTTAAGAATAAAAACCAGTGACCAACCTCTAGAAGTTGTTTCTCGTGCACATAACTTGGGTCTTCTATCGACAGAGAAATGCGTTTTAAAGAACATAACATCGTGGTACTAAAGCATTGCTATGCAGCTCTAAGGCTTTTCTACAATAATTACAATATTTTTAAATTTCAGACTAAGAAAAAAAATATGTGAAAGCCTAGTGTTTTCCAAAATGACATATTACAATACTGTATATTTCTCTTGTCTAGACTTCATAACAAAGCAACGATTACAAAAAATTATCAACACCAGCTGCACCTTCGTTTTTAGGATGCGTAAATTTGATCACATTTCGCATACAATTAAAGAATTAAAATGGATGAATGTGGATACAGCCTATAGGTATCATTTTTCTGTGTTTTTACATAAATTAATAATCACTAAAACCCCCTCATATCTACACGACAAAATAAGCTTCCGTTATCAAAGTCATAATTTAAATATAAGAAACCCAAACCAACTTTCATTTCCTAGATTTCGTACAACTCTGTTCAAAAGATCATTTTCTTATAATGCACTGTCAATCTATAACCTACTTAATAGGAAATTGAAACTTTGCAATCTTAATATATTTCGTCGAAAACTTAAAGATATGCTTACTTCCTAGAAAGTATACTTTTATTTCTCAATATTCCTTTCTACCATGGACTATTCATTCTCCCTCTTTATTTATTTTTTTATTCACTCATTTACTTACTGTAGAAACTACGATCCCAGGACCAAAAGTTCGAATGCCCCTTTTCTTCATATTCATCATATGTTTTGTACTAGTGTGAAGGGTGCCTATGCATACTTTTTTATATCGAAAAATATAGAAATTCTTATATTGGCATTAGTTAGTGTTAAATTGTATGTAAATATTTTTGTAAATAGCACTTATCCTGTTATTGTATTGTATAGTACTCTTATTGTATAGTATTTTTCATATTTCGTAAATTTAAACTTAGTAAAAAAAAACTCTCCAGGTTAAGTGGAGTAGCTATAAAGCTAGACTTCGCTCTCTATGGTTTTACAAACATTTTGTATTTTGTGATTTTAAAATTTATAAAAGCCGTTTGTTATTATTATTATTATATTTCTCATTAATTTGTGAAAGATATCACGTTTTAAGACTATATATAACACACTTTATTGAAACTTGCTTTTTGATTTCCTGAAAAACATTCGCGTTGCGCACAATTGCGCCATTTAGAAAACTTGACAGGTACCTGTAAAAAATTCGAACATGAAAATCATGCTGCTAGTGAAAATAATAACACTGATTCTTGCTCAAATTGGTCCAAACCAATAGACTGAAATCAGTTAACAACAGAGAATTGCATATCGTCTGATGTGTAATCCCATTATTTATATAAAACGTGACGTCTCTTATCTCAAAAATGCCATGCAGTTATCATGTGTTTTTGTATTGAAGATATCAATTCATTTTCGTTTTTGTCTTAACAATATTTTCAATATTCTATTGAATCAAACATGGTCTGTATGTTCGTTGCTGCCCGGGTACTCTAAGTAGTGTATTACTAGTTTTGTCAACACTGGAATGTTGACTTTGGATTTTCTATATAAAAGTATGTTTAATTTTTTCTATTTATCTAAGTATAAAATGAAGGGTATGGGTAAAAAACAAGGTGTCACATTTTCTTAACATTTTGAGCTGTTCGTGCGCCATTATATAGAATATCGGTCTTAATGGTTGGGTAAAATATAAATGAAAACACTAATAGTAGATAAGTCTCAGGATATTGCAAATATGATCATCACTGGATGGGAAATTGTATGGTTCGTCTGTCTTAAGGGAAAAAACAAGGAATGCCCACATTCGGAATTTTAAACATTTCCTTACTGCTTTCATGGCCCCCTATTTCAAAAATTTAGCTGTTCAAAAGATAAGAAGACTAAAGATTATTCAAATTCAAGATAGACTCTATGTAAACAAAGTTAGGTGGCCTGATATAAGTTTTTAGCTTTTAAAGGCACATTGTACACACAATAATTTTTGTTTACATGCAGCCCATCTTGAATTTGAATAGACTATATATGTGTTTTAACAGCTGACAAAATATTTTTCAAAAATAAATTACGTCAATATGTTATAAGGAAAAACAATTTTTTTACTATGTCGTATAACTATGAAACCCGTATTTAAAAATTTAAGGCAGTTTAGAAATTATGGGAAAAAAAAATTTTTTGAGGGATGTCAAAAATTTCTTTTAATAAATTGCCGCAATAAAAGTTTCATCAAACTACGAAAGCCGTAATTCAAATTTTTAAACAGTTCAAAAGTTACGGGGAAAAAATAATTTTAATGGCAATAAAAAAGAATTGCTAACATGCAAAATGTTTTGACAAAATTTAAGCTTTTTATATTTTCAGTAAGAACTAGGGTATTAAGTTGCGGCTTTCGGCCTTGTCTAGCACTAGATATGGAGTTTATAGCCCGGAACAAAGTAAAAGAAGCTGACTGCAGTATTATGTATTCTTGTAATTTTCTTAAAGTTTTCTTAAAAGATGACTGATACTTGTGTTCTTTTCTCGCCAGGATAATGTACCCTTAAATATAAAACAGCAATGTTTAGTCAGTTTTACTTTATACAGGGTGTTTCAACAAAGTGTAAATTGAATTTGAACATATTTTTTTTCCTGTATGTAAAACTTTAATAAAATTTTTATTGAAATGATGATTGTAATTAATTAAATGAGAAGCATAATTAGATCCGTCATCCCCCTTGACAAAGCATGTATAATGTTCATTCATTTTTTTGTCGAAACTTCTACCTGTCTGCCCTATATACGTTTTTGGGCAGTCTTTTCAAGTTAATTTATAGACACCTGATTTATTATTTAAATTTGTTTTCGATTTATTATTTTTTATGAAATTGCCTAAAGAGTTATGGTTTTATCTGCTACATTCACATTTAGTTTTCTTGGATTTTCCATGGTACGTAATACATTTGTATGGTCATGTAAATTAGGGTAAATTGAACATATACCTTTTTTATAACTTTTTCTCTTTAAAATATTATCTATGATATTTGTCTATAACCATTATTTATTGCAATTTGTTTAATTAAGTAAAGTTTATTTTGGAAATCCTCTTTATTTAGGGGTAATGTGATTAATCTATGAACGATCATACTATGAAAAGCTGCTAACTTATGTTGGTATTGGATCACATGAAGTATAATGTATAGTTGTATCAGTGCGTTGGTTTGTTAAAAACAGAAAAAATATGCTTACTGTTTTTTTCTTTTTATGGTTAAATCAAGAAAGTTAAGAGACAAATTAGTTTCATTTTCTGCAGTGAATTTTATATTGAAATATAAATTATTTATGAATTCTGAAATTATGTTTAGTTGTCTTTCTATTCCAGTGAAACGAGCTAAAATGTCATCTACATACCTGTGCCAATAAAGAAATTTACTAAAAAGAGGGTGTTAATTTTGTTTTCTAGAAAATACATAAATATTTCAGCTAATAACGGACAGAGGATTTCCCATTATCAGACCATCATTACTTGTGTATATATGTATATATATATATATATATATATATATATATATATATATATATATATATTAATTTAATATAACTCTTCAGATATAACTTTTACAAAAGCAGATAAAGGTAATACTGCTGTGGAAATAAACAAATCTGACTATATTAGTAAAACATTAGAATTTTTTGATCTGAATAAAGAGAAAATATTGAAGAGTGTCCCTACCAATACTATTAAAAAAAATTATTCAAAATTGTAAAAGTTTATTTAGTGATAAAGATTCTAATAGCTAAGATTAATGAACCCCCAACCTCCTAAACTATACTCTCTAATTGAACTTCATAAAACATGCTATCCAAAAAAACTTAGATATTGTTATAGACAGCACTAATTTTTCAGCAAAATATTTTATTAAAAATTCATACGACTACAAAAAATTCTAGGGATCAATTCACCAAAAAGTCCCAAACTTATCTTTTTTGATGTAACTAATTTATTTCCAAGTGTACCGGTTCAAGACACATTGGCTTTTGTTGACAAACTTCTGTTTAAAACAAGTTATTAAAAAGCAAGAAATAATGAATTTACTTTCCCTCTGTTTAGAACAAAACTATTTTGAATGTAATAATAATATGTATACAAATATTGATGGCCTCATAATGGGAAATCCTCTCAGTCCATTATTAGCTGAAATATTTATGAATTTTCCAGAAAACAAAATTAGCCAACACCCTTTTTTCTAGTAAATTTCTTTATTGGCACAGGTATGTAGATGATATTTTAGCTTGTTTCACTGGAACTGAAAGACCAATGAATATATTTTTAGAAAATATAAATAATTTACATTCCAATGTAAAATTCTCTACAGATAATGAAACTAATTTGACTCTTAATTTTCTTCATTTAACCATAAAAAGAGAAAATAATATACATTACACTTCATATCATCCAATACAACATAAGTTAGCAGCTTTTCATAGTATGATCCATAGATTACATTACTCTTAAATAAACAGGATTTCCAAAATGAACTTAATTTAATTACACAAATTGCAATAAAAAATGGTTATAGTCGAAATATAATAGATAATATTTTAAAGAGAAAAAGTTATAAAAAAGCTATATGTTCAGTTTACCTGAATTTAAAAGACATTACGAATGTATTAGTATTACGTGCCATGGAAAATCCAGTAACAAAATAGGCAATTTTCTAAAAAAACTAAATGTGAAAATATCTCAGTGAGTCACGAGTCGATGGACACAGGTCGAGTATAAATACCTGATACCAGTGTTTTGATCTTGTGTAGTGATTATCCCTGAAGATTCCACGTGTAATCTCAGCCGAAACGTCGGAAAGTAATTCCAGTTTGACACGATCTAAATCCAAGAGCCATGATTTCTTAATTGGCTCCACTCGTGATAGTTTTCGTACTATTCATATAAATTAGAATTTATTAGAACATCATTATTAACATTTCAAGAACATCCTTCACAAACGTTTTCCCTCTTCACATAAGGCAACCACTATTAGTGATAGATTCTTCCCTACTTCGTTTTACGATAGCTAATAATGGTTTGTTTAGAAACAAATTTTTTCATAATATGTTTTTCTGTGTATATCACTGATCCTTTAAACCACTTCTTCAAAGGGATTCGTACCTACTTAAACAGTTTATTTAAATAGATACCGAAATTTCGTAAATAGAAAAGTTGCAGGGTATCAGAATTAGTTATCATAAATGCGATAATATTTTTGGAAATGTCAAATTTTGACAGTTTGTCAGTTTTTTAATGGAACACCGTTTAAATTAGAAGTACTTAGAGTTAAAAATCATGTGTAAAATTAATATACTATCTTAATTTTTAATCAAAGCTGTTTTTTGGCCACCCAAATTAATAAATCATAGATGTCATATACATTTCACTTTACTGAGTCGGGTATTATTAAAAAGAAATTTATATTAATTGCATATATTTGGGACACTTTGTACAATATTGTTAACGTAAATTGATTTTAGCATATTCGCGAGATGCAGACGAATCTTTTGATGCCTCATTTATGAAAATCGACACGTATATATACGTAGACAGATAGTTTCGAGTTTTAAATTTGACACTTTTTTTATTTTTTTTTTTTCATAATTGCTCTATATAACCTAATTTAATATTCATTATAATTAAATATGTTATAAATAATAAATAATAATAATAATAAAAGTCTTATATTACCATAAATATATATATATATATATATATATATATATATATATATATATTTTTTTATTTTCTTGAGTTAGGGTCCTTATAAAACGAGAAAAATTTAATAAAACTGTTCCTTTATTTCCACAGATAAATCCATTTTTAATATTAGTTTCTTGTTTCTCTCCGTATAAGCCTTGTATCGTAAATGTGACATGGTTTTATTTAATGTTATAAATGTGTTACAGATTCTATCATCTACTTTTCAAATTGTTGTTGTAAATGGTAAGACATTTTATTGAACTTTAAATTGTAAATGTTATTGTCTGAAATTTTCCTTTATAGAATTTATGTATCCTGATGAAGATCACGAGATGATCGAAACGTCAATTGGTAACATGACTTAGCAAGAAATATGTTGTTGGTTTTATAAGGACCCTAACCGAAGAAAATAAAAATTAAGTATATAAACTAGAAGGTCCCAAAAAAAATACAATATATATATATATATATATATATATATATGTCATGATTTATTAATGTAGTAGCATTTAAATAATCTTGGTGGTTGAGGTGAAAATAAAGCTGGGTATCATCCGCAAAAGCCTGTATTTTACAGTATTTTAAAGACTTAAGTATATCAGAAGTGTAGATAATAAACAGTAAAGGACCAAGGATTATACCCTTGAGGCACATCAGACAAGATCTGCACTTCCTCAGAAAAAGTGTTATTAGAATATATTTTTTGTGGTATTTCCCAAATTGCACGCATCATTTTAACTTTTCTTCCAAATGGAAAATAAGCCTGACGTCTCATTTCCCATAATTTAATCATTGACGGTTCTCGCTAGATGGTAGCTTGCGGAAAAAGCCGTCATTAATTAATAAAACTAGTGTGTGCACATTTCCAGTGTTACCACTTAACCTTAATTGACACTGCTTAAGAAAATTATATTGTTAAGTTACAAATATTTTTGTAAGGCCGTCGCAAAACAGACAATACAAAATTTAAAGCTGATTGGTGTGGAAAAGTGCGAACAAATATGTCAGAGCTTATCTTAGTTTTTAGCTGCACTTATTTAAGGATACGTACTAGTATTGAGGGGAGCAAAAGTATGTAATAATGGGTAATAGAAACAAAAGGATCTAAAAATTAAAATACAGAAATTGACAAAGACCTGTTTCCTTCTCTATCTTGGTAAAAATTACGAAAACTTTGGGTAGACAAAGGAGATATTTGCATCTGTTTTGATGATCATATGAATCACAGCCACAAATAAGCTAGTCAACAACTAGCTTTGACGAGTTTGCGTATTTAACAGTTCAACTACAAGAGCAACATCCCAGTTGGCTTATTTATTTATTAGAACATCATTATTAACATTTCAAGAACATCCTTCACAAACGTTTTCCCTCTTCACATAAGGCAACCACTATTAGTGATAGATTCTTCCCTACTTCGTTTTACGATAGCTAATAATGGTTTGTTTAGAAACAAATTTTTTCATAATATGTTTTTCTGTGGATATCACTGATCCTTTAAACCACTTCTTCAAAGGGATTCGTGCCTACTTAAACAGTTTATTTAAATAGATACCGAAATTTCGTAAATAGAAAAGTTGCAGGGTATCAGAATTAGTTATCATAAATGCGATAATATTTTTGGAAATGTCAAATTTTGACAGTTTGGCAGTTTTTTAATGGAACACCGTTTATATTATCTCGAATAAGATCTTTTTTTTTTCTTAATATTTAAAGAATACTAAGGGTAATTTCCGCTGAAACAAAGTCAGCCGTAATCAAGGAAAGATAACATTTTGCCGTTTACTTGTCAGACGAATTTTATCCCGAGTATTTTGGCTATCTTAAACGTTATAAGATGGTAATATTTACCCAATTTGATTTATTTCATTTACCCTTATAATGGGTGATATAACAATTGACATTACTTTTGACGTTATAAAGAATATTTTTGTATACCAATATATACAATACAAAATTAAAAACTGCACCAACTTCCTTTATAGCATTGGGAATTGCAGGTATCAAACAACATTTAGGGAGTGCTTAAAAACGGCTTTGAAGGTTTTTACATGGATTGGACAAAATCATAAATAAGCAAACAAGTTTAGAGAGACACAGTGCCACACGATTTTTGATTTAAGCTGGCAAATTTGACTAAATAAATATTATTGAGTTCCAAAGCAATGGGATCATTATTATTTCAGCATTTT
Organism: Kuschelorhynchus macadamiae; assembly: GCA_030620095.1. Lineage (NCBI taxonomy): Eukaryota > Metazoa > Arthropoda > Insecta > Coleoptera > Curculionidae > Kuschelorhynchus > Kuschelorhynchus macadamiae. The sequence continues at coordinate 35,553 of JAUTXW010001646.1, read as the reverse complement.
GATATTAAGTGGGGTTTCGAAGAATTGCAGCAGACGCAATTTTTAATCGGTTATTTTAAAATTTAATACATCTCGGCTTCAAATTCTCTTTAAATTAACTGAAATTCATATAATGAAAGAACAAAGTAATAAATTAATAAAAAATGGACGCACATATAAGGAAAGTGATAGAATGAAGAAAATTTGGAAGCTAAAGTTGTTTTCAGAAGTGGTTAAAATAACCGTGTTTGCTTGTGGGGAAAAAGTGGGAGATCAAGGATAGTGGAAAACATAATCGTTATATTAAATTAAACAGTAAACAGACGCTAAGTCTCGGTCTCCGTCAAAGTTTATAATAAAATAAAACTGGTTACACGTATTTCGCCCGGTCGGGCATCATCAGACCTATCAGAAAAACATATCCTAATTACTAACTAAAAGCCTTTAAATTAAATAAATAAATAGTACCTTTAAAATTAAACACACATACAATGTTAAAACAGTAAACAAACAATCACATTACGTAGTTCGACGGATACTGAAAGAGGTTGAAACGAAATGTGGTCAAATGTATCTATAAAAAACTCCATATGCTTAAATTATAAATAAATAAGGTAGTATTAAAATAATAAACTAAAAAAAGAAGTATACCAGTGGTGAGATTTGAGCCCGTATCTTTTGAGTGAGAGGCAAGAATAATAGATTAACTGCTATTCGGGACTATAACAATATTTCGTTTTGGGTGATTAGTTGTTAGGCTAACAACTAATCACCCAAAACGAAATATTTAATTTTTTTAAAATTCCTCCAGGCCGCCATTTTCTTCCGCCATATTGAATTTTTGTCAAAATGTAACCATTTCATCCCCTTATTTGATACTTTGATGTTTAAAATTTGAGGCGTATCGCATAAGTCGTTTTTGAGCTTTGCTGCGTACAGACAGATCAACGGAATTGAGGAAACATGTTTTTTGGAATCTAGGGACTCTAAGACGAAAAGATCTGTAAAAATCTGGGAGGGTGAATTTTTCAGGACTACAATACTCCCGTTTTACGAGGCAAGTAAAAAGGCAAACAACTGACCTCCGCCCTATCTCCCCGGAATCCTGTCAACGGCAACACTGGCCGGATGATGAGGCCTGCAAGCGTCAACATACCCGTAAGAGGAGAACACACCGAGTTACAGAACCACTCCAAGGTTTGGCAGTTTTTTTGGATCATTTTGAAAACCTGAAAAATAAGAAAGTTCTAGCAGATTAAAATGTGGACAAGCTAAAATGACCACGCTGTACATTTACAAAATTTTAGTTTTCGTGTTAAAAATATATTTGATGGCATTCTTAGTTTATGTAGTATGTAGTATTAACTCGTATCGTGGGTACTGTTGGAATATTTTCGAATATATTTTAATTAAAAAAAAATGGTGTAACCGTAAATTTTAGATTTAAATAATAACTATAGATTGCAGATATTTGAATACTTATATTTTGTGATTATTTGCTAATTTAATCACATAATTACTTAAGGCTATACCTGATTTATGCGCACATAAACAAACTAGCTTTAAGTGCTTAATAATTAGTATTAAATGTAATTACATTGTCAGTATAACCTAATATCATAATAATATGCCTATCTTAACTCTTAACAGCGTTGTGAAACAAGTTCTGCCCGAATTAAATAATTATATTTTAAAAAATCGTTGACTGCTTTGCTTCTGTATTTTTGAAGAATGTTTGTGGAACGGTTAAATTATTCTTTAAATATGGGTATGTAACACATTCCATTATTTTTATTATCAAGAAGTTATTTGTTTTGTTGTTAGTGTTAACATTTTCGCCTCTTTGCAGAATGCCGTATTCTTTTTTTATCGCATATTTACACTAGATATTTTGTGGGAACAAAAGGTGGTTTAAGAAACTTTTATGTTGGGAGTATTTTCCAATGATTATATACATTGGTGAGTTGAGATTAAACGTCATCTGATTGGCTATATTAAGTTTCTTTTTGTAACGTAAACTATAAGTTTTATAGAAAACAGACAAACCAAATTAATGTGGAATAGCTAGAGATTCTCGATAGTTAATGTTCATATTAAGTGAATGCACCTAGACAGAATATGACTTAAGAATTATAACACATAGAGCCTTTTTATTTTCTTTTTATAAAGCCTCATCAAAAAGTTTTATTTTGGGTTGTTATTTTAGTTTCGAAATAGCATACTTTTACGCACCAATGCGAAAAAAGACATTTTTATGTCCTAAAGGCTGAAAGTAAAAATTTCTTGTATGGATAAGAGATAAATTTAATAGTTGGTAACTGTCACTGTGCTAAGTAATTTATATCGACGTTAGGAAAAGATTAACGCGGTAAGAACTAGTATATAGTACAAAAAGGATTTTTTGGGATTACCGCTAAAGCATTAAAATTTGGCCAACTAGAGACACGTGTTTCTGGCTTTTTCAAGTTTTCATCAATGTAGTCAACTAGCTGAAAGACGAGTACAACTAGGGCCAAAGTTAATACACAAATCCACACCACAGTCACCAACAGAAGCAAACCCGACCTACTGGTGGTTACCAAAAGAACATCCGAAATTTTCGCCGGAGCAGCATATAGCCACTTGTGGCGAGACTCATAACCGAATCGAAGTTAGGAAAAGATTAACTTTGGCGCTAGTTGTACTCGCGTTAAGTAACTAGTTGACTATAATACTGATGATGACTTTAATTCAGAAACACGTGTCTATAGTTAGCCAAATTTCGTTGCTTTAGCCGTCATCCCAAAAACTCCTTTTTCTAATATACCGGGTGTCAACGAATCTATTAGACAGGCCATAGCTTTCAAAGTATTTGATGAATCAAAACAAAATTTGGTATAGGTAAATGGTACATAAAGAGGAGAGTTTTCGCATATTTTTCACTTTCCGGTCACTTCCCATTTCACCGGCAATGACTCCAGTTTCAATTTTTTAAACGGAACACTATATATTTTTACATTTTTGGTTTCCTGAGACAATTCTGAATCATAATGTGACATTTTAAAAACTTTTTACGCCTACTTGATTTTTTTATAGCCATTTTTAAAATTGCGTCTAGGTGGCCATGACCGGACGCAAATTAATCTAAGGATCGATCTGAAATGATAGCTGATAGCTAGGAACAAGAGAAGTTGATAAAATCAAATTTTTGTGTCTAACTTTTTTTTTAAATGGCGACCCTTTTTACACAAGTACTTTTTGAAAAGAGGATTTGTCTGCGAATCTAACGGTACCGACTTTTTTGCGATTGGATTAAAAATCAGCTCAAAAATTCAATATTACTAAGAAAAATACTCTATAATCAATTATTTACTTTTATCAAGTGTGCCATTGACAGTGACAGTTACCTATTCTTCCTGAGTAGACATAAGATTTCCTTATTTTTCTTGATTTTCAGTATTATTTTTGTTTTTAAAAGTCAAAATAATGTATACTCAAAGTGAAAAAGTCGATGTGTTATTAATATTTGGAGAATGTCACAAAAAGTCAAGGAATGCTGCTGAGTTGTATGCTCAGAGATACCCTGACCGGCAACATCCAATCCATCAGTATTTTCCATATCTCGAGAATCGTTTTAGGCATCAAGAAGGAAATCAAGTGGCGCAAGGCCGATTTATTATAAATGAAGAAATGGAGATTAACGTTCTTGCTATGGTTGAAGTTGATAAAACTGTTCAAAGAATCAGCTAGAAAAATACTAATGAAACACGGATATCGAGCTTTTAAGTACCAGTTACACCAGTTTTTGTATCCTGACGATGGCAATAGACGGGTATTGTTTTGTGATTGGTTGCTTCAAAATTGTAGAATTGAGCCAAATTTTATCAACTTTATCTTATTTTCTGACGAATCCAAATTTACTAATAATGGTATGTTTAACAAGCAAAACACTCGTTACTAAGCTCAACAAAATCAACATGAAATGAAATGATGATGATGAAATTTTCAAGAAAGGTTTGGTGTCAGTGTCTGGGCTGGTTGTCGTTGGTAACAGAATAATTAGGCCAATTTTATTTCAAGGCCAATTATCAGGGGTTAGGTCGTTATGCTTTCTTCAAAATGAACTCGAATATTGTGCTTTTACATTTTACAGCGTTATTGAAGTTAGTTGAAGTTATGTTTTTGTTTAATAACAAATATAGAAAAAGACTCCAAGTCTCGGTCTCGTTAAATTATAATTTTACAATTCACAACAAACATGACACGTGTTTCGCCCTTTCGAGCATCATCAGACCTACAAACAATAGAGAGAACCTTAGTAAATAATCACACTCACAAATCCTAAAACTATAACTTACAAATAGAATAAAACACACTAAAGCACAACAAAACAAACAACTACTTATACATATTTGATGGACATTAAAATGAGGTTAAGTCTCACGTGAATAAACAAAATAAAATATTAAAAAAGTATTAAAAAAAGGTTCATGTCTCTAGACGAGATCGCACCCAGACCACCTGAGTGAGACGCCGAAGCAACCACCCACAGACCACTGGACTAGTCGAAAAAAAAAAGAACCAAAAACTCTCACTCTATGAATTAGTCAATGAAATGAAAGTTGCCTACAATTATTATTACATTAAATTGTTAAATATTAGGGTTGGTTCAAAATTAAAAACATCGTAACGCAAGTGAGAATGGGACTTTTTATAGCTTTGGTTATTTCCATTTTCTAGAAGATCAAGCTTTTTCCCCTTCGGACATTCATGTAAAACATCAACGTCAGAAATGGAAAATTCATGACTTGACTCCAACAAATGATTGGCAAAAGCTGAAACAGTCTCAGTTACATCCGTATTTCTGAATTTGTTGACAAGGCTTAAATGTTCTCTCACCCTTGTGGAAATTTTTCGACCTGTTTGTCCCACATAGGTCGTGGAACATTTGCTACAATTTAGTGCATAAACCCCAGATCTGGACAATTTATCGGTTGTGTCCTTTGTCCTTACTAAATGTTTCTTGAGAGTATTTACTGTTTTGAATGAAATATTGACATTTTTAATATTTTTAAAAAATTTTGCCAATTGGAGAGAAATACTTCCGAAAAAAGTAATGCACTTAAAAAAATTTGTCTCATCGCTAAGTTTTGAATGTATGACAGTATAGGACATTTTGTACTTGTTTATAAATTTGTAATATAATTTGGTGATGGACTCCAAAGGAAAACCGTTATTCATAGCAATCTGCATTATAATATCACGCTCCTTATTAAACGCTTCCCTTGACAATGGTAAATTACACAACCGATAGAAAAAGGAGTTGAACGCGGCGAATTTATGTGTGTAAGGAGAGTTTGAAGCATACTGAATAACATTATCCGTGGACGATGTTTTCCGGTAAACCTCAAACTCTATCCTACTGTGTTTCCGCGATAGTAAAAGGTCAAGAAACGGTAGTTTTCCTTCATCTTCCATCTCCAATGTAAACTCAATTTTAGGATGCAAGGAGTTAACGAATTGTTAAAACTCTTCCAACTGATTTCTGTTGCCATTCTACACATTGCAAATATCATACACGTATCTTTTATATGCTGTCAGGAAGGAGGAAAAATAACTATTCATTATCCTGTTTTCCAAATTGTTCATGAAAACTTCACTCAGAAATGGCGACAAACAAGAACCCATAGCCAGCCCAGACCTTTGCCTATATAACTATCCATTAAATTTGAAAAAATGTTGGTCTAAAACTAAGGTAAAAAGAGAAGTGAGGCCATCAACGAGTAACTGTGGCAAAGAAGATCTCGCCAATAAATCCCTTACCAACTGAATACAGTCTGCGGGAGGCACACTAGGAAACAAATTCTTGACATCCAATGAAACTAATAATGCATTGTGCGGAATATCAACGTTTTTCAGGTGATTGGCAAAGTCGATGGAATTCATGGTAGAATATGTGCTATGAAAACCCGTTACGTCCCTAAGAACTCTATTTAGCTGAAAGTTTATAGCATGGGGAATCAATAAATGAAACCACTGGCCTCATGGGCGTGCCATATTTATGAATCTTTGGCAAGCCATAAAGTAAGGGTGTTTTCGGGTTCATAGGATATAATTTATCTTTTGTCATGTTAAAATATTCTAAGGTTGTTAGAAATGTGTCCAGACTACTTTTTAACCTCGTAAAAAATGAGTTTGTTGGGTCTCTGTTTATTCTTTCAAAATCACCAGAGTTCAAGAAACCAATAACCTTGTCAACATAATCAGTTCTTTCCATAACTACTAAAGAAGAGCCTTTATCGGCCTTGGTGCAAATCAGATCCTTGGATTTGATCTTATGTGGTCTGTGATCTTTAGGTGAGCCCTGTTGTAGTTACAGCCTGTAACTGAGACTGTTTCAGCTTTTGTCAATCATTTGTTGGAGTCAAGTCATGAATTTTCCATTTCTGACGTTGATGTTTTACATGAATGTCCGAAGGGGAAAAAGCTTGATCTTCTAGAAAAAATGGAAATAACCAAAGCTATAAAAAGTCCCATTCTCACTTGCGTTAACGATGTTTTTAATTTTGAACCAACCCTAATATTTAACAATTTAATGTAATAATAATTGTAGGCAACTTTCATTTCATTCACTAATTCATAGAGTGAGAGTTTTTGGTTCTTTTCTTCGACTAGTCCAGTGGTCTGTGGGTGGTTGCTTCGGCGTCTCACTCAGGTGGTCTGGGTTCGATCTCGTCTAGAGAAATGAACCTTTTTTTAATATTTTATTTTGTTTATTCACGTAAGACTTAACCTCATTTTAATGTCCATCAAATATGTATAAGTAATTGTTTGTTTTGTTGTGCTTTAGTGTGTTTTATTCTATTTGTAAGTTATAGTTTTAGGATTTGTGAGTGTGATTATTTACTAAGGTTCTCTCTATTGTTTGTAGGTCTGATGATGCTCGAAAGGGCGAAACACGTGTTATGTTTGTTGTGAATTGTAAAATTATAATTTAATGAGACCGAGACTTGGAGTCTTTTTCTATGTTTGTTATTAAAACTAGGTGTCTTTGAGCAATATGGACAATTTCTTCGATGTTTTTGTTTAATACTCTGAACTATTTGTTAGCCAAGGATACAGTTTTGCACGCCTAAATTTGTTGTCGATATCTGAAGAGGGGCAGCATCAACAGAGATAGGCTAGGTAGACTTTACGTGACATGACGCATAGATAGATCCAACGTAAGTAATCTGGGTCAACCAACTGTCACAATTAAAAATCCTACTTAATATCCAGCATGGATATCCATGGCACACTTGATAAAAGTAAATAATTTATTATCGAGTATATTTCTTAGTAATATTTAATTTTTGAGCTTATTTTTAATCCAATCGCAAAAAAGTTAGTACCGTTAGATTCGCAGAAAAATCCTCTTTTCAAAAGTGCTTATCTAAAAAGGGTCGTCATTTGAAAAAAAAAAATAGTAAGACAAAAATTTGATTTTATCAACCTCTCTTGTTCCTAGCTATTAGACTAATCACTAAAACTTAGCGATTGTATTATTCTGTCATCATTTCAGGTCTTTAGATTAATTTACGTGCGGTCATGGCCACCTAGAGGCAATTTTAAAAATGACTATACAAAAATCAAGTAGGCGTATAAAGTTCTTAAAATGTCAAATTCTGATTCAGAATTGTCTCAAGAATCCAAAAATGTAAAAATATACAGAGTGTTCCATTTAAAAAATCGAAACTGGAGTCATTTCCAGTGAAACCGGAAGTGACCGGAAAGTGAAAAATATGCGAATACTCTCCTCTATGTACCATTTACCTATGCGAAATTTCGTTTTGATACACCAAGTACTTTAAAAGTTATGGCCTGTCTAATAGATTCGTTGACACCCGGTATGTATATACACATATATACATATACATATACATATACATATATACATATACATATACATATATACATATACATATATACATATACATATATACATACACATATATACATATACATATATATATATATATATATATATATATATATATATATATATATATATATATATATATACCCTAAAACGTGGTGTATAGGGACAGTCCGCCAACTTTATAAAGATGTTGCGGCTTTACTTTTTATTATAATATTAGTTTCTGTGGGGCAAAAGTCCGAACATGGTGTGTACTTTTCATCCCATATTTAAAAAAAAAACGTTAAATGAACTTTTTAAAAAAAAAACTGCATTGTCTCTTTTCGCCTGGAAATGTGGTGATTAGGAACGGTCATGTTATTCAGCAGTTATTCTCATTTAAATGCGGCTGAGGTGTAAAGGTACAACATTTAGAAAAAATATATCGTGTGATACCATTAAAATTCAATATAACATTTTTTTTTTTATTAAAAAACTTAATGATCTTGCAAAAATACTTATTTTGCTAAACTCTTATAAAAATACAACAGGAAAACTAAAAAACACTCTTTTAAAGAATTATAAACATAAAAACTAATCTCTAAAAGGAACATTCTCATAATACTGGAACTGCTTAATCCTAAATTAATTGAAAGTCGTTGGTATCCACATTCTGGAATGTGTATAATCCACGTCTTTATTTAAATAAGTGCAATTTTTTGATGTTGAGCCAACAAAATTTTCATCTAAAATAGAAATAATTTTTCCTATATAAACTCTGTTTTTTATGCAGGCGTCTTTCTTTCTACTGGGAACTTAAACTAAAACCCAGTCACCTATGCTAAAATCACAATTTGCTTTAAAGCTATCAGTCTCATTAAGTGGTAAATTATCATTGCAGTCTTTGATTTGGGAAGTTATTGGAGATTCACTGGATTTTTTTCGTATCCAATTAGCTAGAGGAAGATCTTCACTATTGTCGTCGCTTAATGTAGCATTAATCTCATTGGCGCTTTGCTCGGGAGAATCATAAAAATCTTCTTCTGCTAAAACATTGTCTTTATCTGCATAATTATTAAGCATTTCATCCTCATGTAAGCTGAGATCGCTTTCGCTGGAGCTATCAGACTGAACACTTTTGCCAGGTTCAACTGATAATTTTTTATTTGTATTTTTCTTGGTTTCTCTGAATATCTCATCTTTTTTTCCATTTTTCTAAAATATTATGCCATGCGATTTTTAGAGGCCGAAAAAAGGCGACGTCTAGTGGCTGAGTCAAGTGAATGGCGTTGGCCGGCAAAAATACCATATCCACGTTGTGGTTTTTGCAATTCCATTACTATGTCACAGGAAATGTGTGACGCCTAGTTGTCTACAATCAGTATTTTCCTACCTTCTAGTTGTCTAAAATATGGTATTGCAGTTGTTTTGACCCAGTCTTCAAAACAGTCCATATCAAACCACCCTGATGGTGTCCGATTATATCTAGTGTTACCTGGTCCCCCTTTAGTCCATGCAGAATGTAAATTCTGAGCCTTGTAGACCACGTAAGGTGGTAAAATTTGTCCATTTCCTGACACTGCGATCATTATTGAGGTGGCTGACTTTGTAGTATTCATAATACGTTCTGGATACTTGCAACCCCTTCTAGTTATTATTCTTTTACGTCCTAAAAACAAAAGATGACATTACCTATGTGAATATTACCAAAATATTTACCAATATCATCTAACAAATTTGTCTCATCCTAGTTTATAATATTGCAAGGTGGCATATCCTGTAAAGCAATCGAGAGATTGGTGAAATATTCATTTAATATGTCACGTGAAACTTGAGCCCTAGATCTTTTAATGTTTTCGCACATTCTTTTCGAAAGTTGTGATCGATGTCGTTTTAAAAAACTCGTTACAAATTCGAGCCCTGGAAGATTATCCTTAAAACTAACAACTTTTCTACCCAATTTGTCTAAATAATTTTTGACGATCAATCTTAGGTCATAACTATCGATTGGATAACCCCAATCAGAACATGTGTTTATGTTTCTAATCAGTAAATCCTCTTCTTCATTGTTTAAAACCGTCTGACCTCCTTGTTTCTTTACATTTCCTTTCTTGTGTCGACATAAACTGACCTAGGGATACCATGAAACTTTTCTGCGTTACGGTAAGTCATTTTTCGTGCTATAATGTCTTGTAGAGCAGCTTGAATTTTTTCTGGCTCATAATGGTGATATAATTTCTTTCCTCTAGGAGTATAAAAGCGAGGCATGTCTGTTTTGCCGGTGTCCCTAATCACCTCGACCTAACCTAAAATGTGCCCGATTCGTTAAAAAAAATAAATAAAAATTTATGTTAGAAATTTAAGTAAGAATTACATTTTATTTCGGCACACGACTGTCTTAGGTGTAATTATTTCCAATATGGTATTATTTTACTTACTTTTTCTATCAGTTACCACCAACACTCTCGGGTCTTTGAAAACAGCTGATTTCCAAGTGACGTAATTCAGCCGATGTCAAATGTCAAATTTGATTTTTGACAGGGAATTCAATAGCGTCACAGTTAAAACAAATATTTAGGAGTCAACTTGACAAGTGGTTGCGTTTCGAGTGACTTTTATAAATAAACTAAAAAATATATTGTATAAAAAAAAGTTTTGTCCCGATTCACCTGGAAGTCCCTATATACCTTGTTTTACGGTATATTATATATATATATATATATATATATATATATATATATATATATATATATATATATATATATATATGTCGCTATTCCAATTAGGGAGGTAATTGTCCATAAAATATAAGTACGAAAAGATTAAAGAGGTTTTTAACACAGATAAATAATACTTTAGACAATCCATCCAATGTAAAATAAATTAACCCCTAATTGGATTCCAACTTTATGTTGTATTCCGTATAGTTGGAATCCATCGAGAGATTTCCGCTTAGCACAACGCTCGGGGCCGACGCTGTTGGCTAGGCTCAATGCCCAGAGTTGCCGTTTCACGACGTACTGCATTCCATCGGCTGGTTCGTTGGTTTTACTAATAGAGTTTATCCGTTGCTGTCAGAATAAATCCTAGTTATAGAGGCTTCCCACTTATCCAGTTCCCACTTAATTAAGTTTCACTATATATTTTATTCATAATTTTACACCCCTAAGCACAGCAATACTCTCATTCACAGAACTTTCCTAACAATCCACACGAGGTCGATTATAAAGCTGTCAAGCAAATTACCCGCTAGTTCTTAATTTTTTATTGTGACCACGTGTCGCACACATACATAAATCCTCGTTGCCATTATAGCATTTGCCAGGCCGAATGGTTTAACCTTTGACCCTAATAATAAAACCGTTATTGCTACGACCTTTTTCATTTAAACTCACTTAACTGGAGTCATATGACTTAGTGACGTCACTATACTGGGGTACTAATTTTAAATATTTTATAATTTGTGCTAAGGAAACATGGTATTTTATCCAGAGCTTGGAAATAGACGTATTTTATAGTTGAGTTTAAAGGTTTTTACTACTTAATCCTCAAGAACAGTTTCGATTTTGACTATTTTTTAAATGTTTATTTTTATATTTTGTTTAAAATCAGAAACATATTTATATTATTTAAACAATAATAATGCCATTTATTGCGTTTGCCTATTGTTATCCGTTCATAAACACTGAAAATGGTACACCAAAAGCGTGCGGTTGGATACTTATAGAAAGAATAAATTTTATTTTAACAAAATAACAATTATATATATGTACATATTATATATAGATAAAATTATTATTATATATTATACGACAATTAAATTGTAATAGTATATATTCTTCGTCATCTGAGGAACTGTCATTACCTCTTGACATTATAATTAAAGGCTCGACCGTCTGATCGATCAAGTTGTCAAAATCCAACATTTTCTCCTTCTGTTTAATCACATGCTGGACTGCTTTTCGCCAGTTCTCTGGTGTCACTTCCTTAATGACCTGATCAAACAGTAGCTTAAAATCTTTAATTTTAAATCTCGTGTTTTGTCTTCCTACAAATCCTTTCACTGGCGCCCATATAAGTTCTATAGAATTTAGTTCGCAATGATATGGCGGTAAGCGCAGCACAGTAATATTGTATTTTTCTGCTGTATCTTCCACGGCATATTTGATAAAACGATTTTTCTGTGGCTAGTAGTTCTTTTTTTATCAAATTGTGTTCAAACTCAATACCTTTGGTAGTTAGCCAGTAGATAATTTCTTGTTTTCTCCAAGATGAAGTTGGTGTCGTCTCAATGTACCGTGAATGATAGCTTGATATCCATAACCGTTACCGAATCAGCCGGAATATTTTATCATTTCACCAATATACTCTTCGAAAACATCCGAAGACTCATAATAATCTCTTGATTAGTTAGCAAACCTTCTCTTAAAAATCCCTCTTCGCATCCAATGTGTGCAATTATTTGTCTCTTCCATTTTCCCGATGGCACTTTAATAGCTGGACAGGCCTTCGATGAAAGCACGAACCGCATAAAAAGGAATATACGTTTTATTTGGCACGTAACAAATATCAGTCATCTTAAACACTCTTCTGGTTAACGTTCCCCTAGGTTTTTGAAAACACCCGGCAGGGAAATATCAATGCCAAATGTGTTTTGGTTTTCTCGATTTTTGCTTAACATTGTTGATATACTCTACCAATAACACACAAAACAAAACAAAAACCGGGACACTGGAGGTCAAAATATAATGAGATGCCTTGTACACGATTTATAATTTAAAATCCGTAACGTCTGCGGAAGATAATCATAGATGAGAAGAAGGTTACCGGTTACATAATATGTAAAATGGCAATAGAACTACTCTGAATATCCAGAGGCCTTAGTCCTGAAATAGGAAGCTTCTTTCTCGAGACAGCGCTCCATAAGTTGCTTTCTCGGACCATGCTTCCCTGTTTTAAGAATAGCGCCTCTGGTCCGATTCAATATTCATTTGGGAAGTTTTAACTACGATTCGGGCGAGTAAATACAACCTTTTACATCAAACTAAAAAACGCTCTTATTCTGGGCTAATCAAAAACATGCTCCGATAAATGCAATACCATTATATACAAAATGACAAATTTTGATTAAACAAAATTCATCGCTGCGTGAAATTTGGGACCTTTTGAATACAAATCCAGCGTTCTAGCCACTACACCACGGAGCCCGGCACCTCTGCTATTTACGAAACTACTTCGGGCCTATAACCTGTCGGGTATTTACTCTGGATATCCTTGCCTTGCGTTCGATTAGATCATTCTATTAATGCTTTCTTCTTTTTTTAGGTTCTGCAAGAATGCCTCAGTGGCAGGTAGAAGATTATGGAGATATCCAACAGGACATAGACAGTTCTTTAAATTTGGACGCGGAGTTATCAGCTAGCCCTTATGCCAGGTAAATTTAAAGATAGATACAAAATAATAAAGATCTTTAATATTTTTAATCTGAAAAATGTCAATATCGATCGGGAAAATAGCAACTTATAAGGGTTATATCATCCTGAGTATTTAATCTTGTCATTGGATGGCCAAGAGCAGTGGCGTAACTACAATGGTGCGAATGGTGCGGTTGTGTCAGGGCTCGGGCCTTTGGAAGCCCGGCCCGGTTAAAGTCTACAGAAAAAAACTATCGTATTAGAACTATCGATAGAACTAAAAACTATCGATTTATAAAAGCGCACATTTAAGTAAGGAAATTACATTTACAAAACTACGCGATTTTTATCGATAGGCGACAAAAACCTTGTTGTCGTGTGTATAAACCTGAACGCGCACCAAAGAGGCAAACAGCCTTTTTGAGTTATTTGCTATTTGCTTTGGGCAGGGCCACATTATCCGTGAGACCCGGGCCTAGGGTTGATATAATTTTCCTTGTTTCATTTTGTCAGTAAGTAGGTAATTTTTATATATTATTACATTGAAGGAGGGGATAAGTTTCTGCTATAGGGAAAAGAGGGCTTTTTTGTCGTCACTTTTTGCCACGAGCTTGAGGCCCGTAAATACGTTTGGGCGAAAATAATTAATGGAGCACTGGCTGGCTTTTAGGAAATAGGGCCGATAGAGGCCCTTAATTTCAAGCGGACCTAGGGCCCCAAAAGTTGTAGATGCGGTACCGGCTTTGGGTGCTAATTGTGTGTGTTCTGTGTTGGGTGCTAAACTAAAACATGCGTATAATTGCAGTGCACAAGAAGGGAGACTCACCGAATAATACCGTGAAGTTTTATCATACCATACCTTTATAAACTGTTCACAAAAGTACATACCAACCGTCTAATAAAGAAACTGGACCAACCTTTTTCTGAAAAGGCTTTAATACAAACTATCTGTAATTAAGACTGATCGAGGGTGACCTGGCTACAACAGTGTTCTGTGATTTCTCTAAGGCGTATGATTGCGTGCATCCTGGAATACTGTTTGGGAAGTTGGCACTCTGGTAGAACCCATATTGTTAGATCGCAGCATGGATTGCTTGATATTTTGGACGTCAGATATGGGGTACCTTAGGGGTCTGTGCTTGGACCCATCCTGTGCCTGTTCCTAAACTACATTAACTTTGTTACACTTCAGGTTCTGTTGACATAAATCTGGCGGGTGGTGACATTAAAAGTAGGAAATTTTATAAGTTTCTTGGCATTACAATTGACAATAAACTAAAATTTCAAGAACATATATATTCATTACAACTGAAATTTACTCAAGGCTCCTATGCAGTCAGAATTATTTGCTGTGAGTTGGGAGATTCAGCAGCAAAATCTGTCTATTTTTCACCAGTTTGAGATATGGAATTGCTCTGTGGGGATTTTGTAATCAATATCGCTTCTTCTAAATTTTTATTCTCCAAAAGAGAGCTTTACCCTACATCCATATAGCTAATGCAAGAGAGCATTGCAAACCCTTATTTGTGAGTCAGGGAATATTAACATTATCCTGCTTGTTTATTTTGGAGACTGTCTCTCATATTTAAAAAGTATAAAATTAGACAAACTAACCATCAACTACTGCCTCTGTTCTTAACAAGAACTCTTTAATATTCGAACGTATGTTAAAACATTTAACCATGTGCTACACAACATATAACTCAGAGTCACATATTAAGTTCAAGAGATCGGTAACCTAATAGATTTTAAAAAGTTAAGATAGGGAAGTGAAGGTAATTTTATTCAAGTTTAACCTTTTGTCAGATAGAGGCCCTTAAGTTTCTTGGAAACACTTGAATTTGGGTATAGGACATACATATAACACTAAATATATATGGAATGTTCCAATAATTTAAAAAAGTTACAATATACGGTGACTTACATTTAAAAAAAATATATGATTTCATAACGCCAACATAGATGACGTCACAATTACATCGTTTTTCGAAAGTATGATCAGTTTTGGAGTTAATAAATTTATTTCAGTTAAATGTTCCACTCTATACAAATAACGTATATAAAAGTGTTAATTTGAAACATAGTAAAACAATCTATATCTAAATTTATATGATTTAAATAACGGGCGTTAAAGTAATTCTCGCACGCGGCTACTCAACTGCAAGACCCTGCCTGTAACATTTATTTTAGTAAATTCATCATTTAAAATAATTTTTGGTATTTGTTCGAATATTATTCACACTTAATGGCTGAAAGATTTTTATCTATAATGATGTTTTGGTCTAATTATATCTGGTTTCTAAATTATACTCCTTGGCAAGGACAACATTATTAACATGCATAATATAGATAGTATAAAATAGTCTTTCAAACTCTTAAATAAACAATATTTAAACTTAGGTAATTAACAGTTATGATTTGAAAATTGACCTTCCGATCTTTACCTTTTGTTTTTGGTGGGCAGACGCGCAAAGAAAAACCAACTCTCTAAGAAAATAAGATCCAAGCTTTTTTAATTGGTAACAACACCCAACTACCACCGACCGAAAAAAAGTCATGTCTTTTGCAGTCTAACCACAGTAATGTTGGTAAGGATGCCGGTTCGGCTTGTAATTTGACAACTAATAGCGTAATATCCAATTCAGCCACAATTTGGCCAGCTACTCAAGATCGCTTTTTTTCATACTCTGTATTCATTTCTAAAAACTGAGTCTATTATCAAAAAACTTCTAAAAGCCTTTTTTGACTTGTATTTGCAGGCACTTTAATTTAGTTGTCTCAAAAATTGCAAACTTCAATTTTGATATTTATTTCGGACCCTGTATATAAATGACATTCTTTTTGATAAATAACAGAGACATGAATTTTCGAATGATGATTCGAAATTTTCCGGTTTTTCGTTTTTTTTTTTCTGCTGTTCTAATTATCCGATCAAGTCGCGTAACTATATCATATCGTTTGTAATTTTATTCTGTACAATTCAGCTTTTTTACATGGTTCATTACTTTCGTTTTTATATCCAAAAACGAAAGAAATCGCAATTTTTTTGTTAAATTGTTTATAATAAATATAAACAAATGATACTTGTGAGGGGAAAACATAATGCAATATTACAATGGACTATTTTGAGTGTGATGGCGCACTCGGTTTCCGGTTACAATTTTTGTCACGAAAAAATCTCTATTTATTGGCCAAGTAATAAAATATTGCTTTCATAATATAGAAGATATCACATACAGGTTGCCCAAATTTAAGTACCCAGTTTTAACATATCTTTAAACTAATTTATTTCAGTTTTTTTAAACGACACCCCATGTATATTTTTATTTATTCTTGTAGAGCATAGACAAATCTACAACTTTATAGCACATTATGTACCTATCCTCAGTTGATTTCGAAATATTTTAAAATTTACCTTCCAAAATTGCTACAAATCAAGATAAACAGTTAGAAATTCTACTTCATATAGAAGAAAATCTTAATTTAATTAAGTCCGCAACTTGCTAATTTAACTGAAACATCAGAGTCTACGGTAAGAAGGACCACAAGAAGATATAAATATCATCCATATCATATGGAATTACACCAAGAGTTAACACGATGAAGATTTAGAAATGCGTGTTAGCTTTTGCAACCTATTGATAAGGCGAATAAAGACATATCCGGACTTTCTAGTGAATATCATTTTTTCGGATGAAGCTACTTTTAGAAGCATTGGAGCCGTGGGCGAGCTACAATACATTATTATGCAATAACAAATCCCCACTGAGCAAGAGGTACGACATCAAAACTATTGCTCATTAAATGTTTGGTGTGGAATCATTGGAAGCCATATTGTAAGTCCGTATTTTTTAAGGAACCCCTTAATTGACAAAAATATTGAATTTTTTTAAATGTTGAGCTGCTTACTCTTCTCAGATCAATCAGCCTAGAAGAAAGGAGAGACATGTGGCAACAACAAGACCTTCGGGACGTACCTGAATTTTTTGTCGCCAATTTCCAACAGAAATGGATTGGTCGCAGCGGTTTCATCGAATGGCCACCCAGATCTTCCGATATAACTTTACACCTATCCATCTACAACAAGGGAGAACATGCAAGGCCGAATCAGGGGCGTATTACCAGTATTAGATATTACTTAGAAGTAGGCAAAATGTTATTAAAAAATTCAACATGTGTTTTTGTGTAGGCGGCCAGTTATTTAAACTAAATCTTTTAAATTATAAAAATGCATAATATGGCCGTGTTTAAAAAATAGTAAAAACCTCTTATTAAAACTTTTTAGATTATTTATTTGTATAGTTTTTAACTGCGCACCCTAATTAAGTTTATTAATTTCCAAAAATTAATAAAGAATATGAACTTACAAGCATATTAATTTATAGCACTAGGTAGGTAATTCACACACTAAAAAAGGATTGTAAAAACTTAAAGTAAATGCTGAAAATGACTACAGCCACTATTTAAACACGAACAAATACGGCGAGGCAATTTTCTTGAACAGATTGAAGAACGTTAGGTCTTTGTCTAATTTGTTCCCCTGCAGCAAATACGCCGTTTCTAAGGTTTCTCTACATCTTCATTTTCAATTTCAACCCTATTATACAATAATGTTTTCACGTGGCCCCAAAAATAAAAATCAAGGGAGTTTAGGTCTGGTGACCTCGGAGGCCATTTTCTAGGTTCGGGGGCATTTCGACCTATCCACCTATTATCAAACCAGATCCAGATGTCACACATTCCTATGAATGTAGGTAGGAGTTCCATCATGAAGAAACTAGGCACTGGCTCGCTGAGCTAAAGGAATATCTTTTAAAACAGTGGGCAAGTCATCGTGTGTAGATTTTCTTAAGCCCAGTTATGAGTGTTATGATAATTCAAAATTATATCTCTCGTAAAACAACATTTATCGGTTGTCAGTATGTTTAAAGTAAAATTTTCGTGTTCTTGTTTTTTTCGGAGAAACCACCGGCATAATTTTCTTCTTCAGGGTAAGTCCTCAAAAGTCAAAGCCTGTACTCGCTGCACATGATAAGGGTACCGAAGGTTTTCACGAAGGGTACGATGAATGGTCCAATTAGAAAATTCAACTTGTCGCGAGATTTCCCGAGTGCTCAAACCTGGGTTTACCTCCACTAGGGCTGAAATGTGTTCCTCGTTTTCTGGTGTTATTTACCTTTCACTCTCCATAAATAATAACATATTCAATATTCGTATACATTTTTAAAGAGTTTTTAAATCTCGACTACGTATTAAAAGGGTATGGAATTGCCTCATGCGGCAAAAAATTAAAGTGACAGAACCAAAAAACAAGACAACTGCAAGTGATCTGTTTTGCGAATTGTTATGTTCGTTGAAGCCTGCTCTTTTCTCTACGGTGGGCAGTGTTGCCGTTTTCAAATGAACATTCTGTGGTAAAATAAAACAATTTGTTCGTTTTTTATTTTTTAAATTTAGGTTGTTCAGATATTTTACTAAGAAAACATTTGTAGATATTTTGTAGAAAAACGTATAAGTAATTGTTTTACATAATAAAATGAATAAATGTGCTTAAAAATTAATACAACAAAATACAACTTTAAGGCCGTTTTTCTCAAAAATGGTGAGGAATTGAGCCTATGTTATTTAAGCACTTTTTAATTAAAATGGTCAATACTGTCACGTGTTAAAATATTTGTAGTCAAACCCCTAACACCCTTTATTATGTCTGTTCACCGCTTCCTTGCTCGAAATGTAGATTCATCCAAAACTATATTATTTTTTGAAAAGTTCGGAAATAATCATTAGTCCTATTATTAAGTTGCAAGCCTCTTATATTTTCTTTTGGTCTTGCTTACTACAGATTATGATGTTAAAATCTTAAGTTTATATCATTATTTCATTTGTAGCAATGTTGTTAATACATTTTGTATAATAAAGTATGATTTTCGTATTAATTATTTTTGTTTTACTGACAGCTACTATGGCTTCTTTGATCGAGCTGACAATTTTCTAAATTACGTAAAATTATAAAAATTTTAAAATACCTCGAAAACTCCGGAGTATTTAATGCTCTACAAAAATAAATAAAAATAATACAGGGGATGCCATTTAAAAAAAAACTGAAATAATTTACTTCAAAGATGCTAATGTTTGATATTAAAATTTAGACACACTGTATGTGATAACTTCAGTATTAGGAAAACAATCTTTTATTCCATGCTTATCCTGGGTCCTATGTATATTTTACAATTTTATATGTTACTCGTGTAGTTTGGAAAGTTTATTTTAAAATTAGGTAAACCGAAAATTTTCGTGTCTCTTTTCAGTTTTTTTAATTAAAGGTTTTAGTACTGATGAAGATCATAAAATGATATGTTTACTAATAAATGACAAGTATTAACACTCATTGATTCCATTTATCCTAAGAACCGAAAATTCATTCCATTCCATTTATTTGTACTGCAACTTTTGGACCTAGACTAAGTATATCTGAGACATAACTAGGAAGTTCGACATTGGTTAAGTTTTCGATCCAATTTAAAATTGGAGTACAAAATAAACAATGAAAGTGAGGCCCCTATACCTGATATAATAGCCAATATAGAGATAGGTATTAGCAATAAAAATTCCGACACGGAAGATCAAATAAGAGCCTCGTGTTGCAATATTTTGACCAATTTTAAACAGAAAAAAACAAGGGTTTCCTATACAAACACAAATACAAAATTTAATTTAAAATCCAAATTACGAAAGATAAAACAATTTTTAAAAAAACATCCAGAAATAAAAATTCTTCAACCAGATAAATCTAGCAAAACTGTCATTATGAATGAAGCGGACTATGACAGTAAAATGAATACACTCCTTAATGATTATAATACTTACAAAATACTAGCCTCAGACCCTACCAACGTATACCAAAAAAATAATAATCAACTAATAAAAAAATTGGAAAACAAAAACTTTATATCTCCAAAACGGCCAAAAACTTATTAATTCAAAATTCTCTTCCACCTCGAATTTATGGTCTTCCCAAGTTACATAAGCCTGGTATACCATTAAGACCGATTGTTTCTTGTATACAATCACCATTTAATAATTTGTCTAAGCTTTTAAAAAATATTCTGTCAAATTATGCACACAAAAATGAGTATTATATAAAAGACTCATGGAGTTTTAAAGAAAAAATCAGTAACATTCATATCCCGGAAAATCATAGTTTAATTTCACTAGATGTTGTGTCTCTCTACACAAACATTCCAATTAATGCCGCTTTAAGTGTACTCACAAAAAAATGGGAAAAAATAAAAAAATATACCGATATTCCCTTAAAGGATTTCTTAGAAGCTGTTGAACTAACTTACATCAACTTATTTTAAATATAAAGACTCTTATTACAAACAGATTGATGGTTGCGCAATGGGTGCCTCGATTTCTAGCATAATAGCCCAGCTGGTACTGGAAGATCTAGAATGCAGTATTATATCAACATTAGATTTTCGTTTACCATTTTTTTACAGATACGTGGATGATTGTATAACTTGCATTTCACAAAATCGTAAAAAATACGTATTGGAAAAATTTAACAACTACCACGAAAAGCTAAAATTTACCATAGAAATCGAAACTAATATTAAAATTAATTTCCTGGACATGACCTTGCACAATTGCAGTAACACAATAAAAAGTGGTACACAAAACCAACATGGTCGGGACGGTACCTAAATTATAATTCACAGCATCATATTTCCCTAAAAAAGCTGTCATAATTGGACTTGCTGATCGAGCCATTAAATTCAGTAGCCCCGAATACCGGGAATCTTCCATAAAAAAAGCTAAGCAAGTACTCCAATTTAACTCCTATCCCTTTAAAATGATAAACCCGATTTTTAGAAATAGAATGGAAAATTTTAAGAAATCCAGTGAAAACATTTTACAAAATGCTCCTAAACAAAATGACAAAAAGAATAAAGCCAATAACTTTTCAACTCTTCCGTACATTCCCAACCTCTCTGAAAACTTTCAAAAACTTTTTAGAAAACATGACATAAAGGTTAGTTATAAGGCCATCAATTTGGTTAATAATTGTTTCAGTAAATTAAAAAGTGAAATTCCAAAAAAACACACGTAGTCTATCAAGTACCCTGCAAAGAATGCCCTTCTGTATACGTAGGACAAACAAGCCAGTACCTACATAATAGGCTAAATGGGCACAAATATGATCATAAAAATACCACCGCCCTAAAAAAACACGAAAAAGAGACAAATCATACTTTCGATTTCAATTTCAAAATTTTAAAAACAGAACACCACAATAAGAAACGAGAATTTTTTGAGATGATTTACATAAAGAAAATTCAAACGCAATAAATAATAAGTCCGAAATAGCTCATTTAAATAAAATATATCATAATATTGTAATGTAACATATATAGTCAAATTGTGCCTAGCAATAAATGACCAACAAAAAAACCAAATTCTTAAGATAAATATTTGCCGTGGAAAGAAAAAACAACTTTTAATTCGTTTCAGTACTCTTTGTCACCCGTACACGTATACGTTTACTGTTTTTTATATGTAAATTATTTTGTTTAACCTGTACGTGTTCAAATGTAGTGACGATTTTGTTCTATTTTTTCTCTATATGTTATGTGTCATATTGTAATGTTTGACTATGTGTCTATGGTAAGTTATGACTGTTTGTTTCTATTTTTTTATATTGGTTTGTATGTAATTTTAGCTTAACGCAGTTGAAAAAGGCCGTACCCACGACCGAAACGTCCTGGAGACAATATAAAGTCTATGTAATAAACTCGTAATTGTCTATTTGAACCATATTCCCAAGAAAATAACCCTACTATATATATATATATATATATATATATATATATATATATATATATATATATATATATAATAATATATATATATATATATATATATATATATATATATATATATATATATATAAATATAAATAATTATTTCAGTGATTCCATGTTAGCCATAAACAGCATGACTGTGTTCAAACAAGAATCTCCATCACCGACCATGAATGAGGTGGTTCAAATGCAGGTGGCTCGTCACAACCGACAAAGCCCCACCTCGACTCAGCAGAATCCCTTAGTCAACTCGGTGAACAGTACCATGGAAGAAAATAGCCAAAATATGTTTAACAATACCATAAACCAGCTATTGAGCCAAAGCGCGTTGGTTAATTTGCAGACTGTTATTGACAGTAAGTATCATTTGAGTGAAATGTAAAAATTGTTATAAAAAAAGACAGATGTTTTCGAGGCAAGCCTTGAACTGAATTCATTCATAAGCCTGCAGTGCATTTGGTGAATTCTCTCTGCTTATTGTTCTTCAGGTCTTATGTCTTGGGGTTCTGGGATGTTCTTCGTCTCTAGCATTTTTGCATTTATTTTGATCACCTTCTGTTTTCATTTTTTTTTATAATTTTTACGCTTCTTTCAAAAATATGCTTGTTGATCTGATTTAATTAATTCTATTTCTTGTGGTTAGATGTTGTAGATTTTGTGTACGGCATTAGTCTACAATTTCAAGTATCTGTGACTTGTTCTTTTGGTTGTTCTGATGATACTGCTCGGGAAATGTGTTCTACGGGATGGTTTCCTGTTGAGAGGCCTTATTTCTACTCGCAGTCGACCTCAAGTCTACTATACTAGGGTTCGTTATTTTATTATTCCATATACTAAAAGTTCTTTATGAAGGTACTATTGGACCAGGCATGCTGAGAACTGAAAAAGTGGCCACCATGCCAAGTCTTGAGCCTAACTCTAACCACTGTACTACCGATGGATTTTTTTTCTAGACATGTCTTTTGATCCAGTCTGTAAATACCTGTTTCATATTTTTCTTAAAAATAATGTATATTTTTATGCTTCCTAATATATTTCCGATATCTTCTAATTTAACTTATAAACATATTTGGTTTTTATATCTTGTACTGGAGTATGTATCGTTACTATTTTGGTTATGTTTGAAGAATGTGTTGCTATTTACCTCCTCAGTTATGTGTTTTTTTCTGTTCTCTGAGAAAATACGTATGTTGCTATACTGGCCTTCGAAGCATTCGTTTTTTTTATAATTGCAAGTACCTATGTCTTTTTTTTTCCTTCTTCTTTTTCGATTGACATACCCAGAGTCAGGAGGTGGCGATGGACAGTACCTGCATTGAAACCTACCGTTTATCAAGATATATCTGGTTCTTTTAGTCATTGCATTGGACCGTTATATCAGGAAATTTGTTCTACGTAATGGTTTTCGTTGAGAGGCCTTGTTTCTATTTGCAATCAATCCCCAGTCTATGAACAGAATCGTTTTTCTTTATTTTAATATCCCACCGAATAAAGGCAAACCCTCTAACCACTGCTCTACCCAGACGTGTTTGGCTTTTACTAGACGTGTTTATTCATCTAATCTGTTAATACTTGACTCGTATTTTTCTTGAAAGTAATGTGTATTTTTATACTTTCTCTTTTTTTAATTTTACTTTACGAACGGATTTATTTGTTAGCTATAACTTGGACTAGCGTATCTCTCCTATGTATCGTGACAGATATTTTGACTTTGCTTGAAAAAGGGGTTGCTACCTAGGCTGCTCGTGACACAAAATCTGAATTATTGCTGTTTATTAACTCCCCCTTCTTAAAAATACGGTTATTTGATTCGCGTTTAATCAATGGTTTTGGTTTCGTTCCTGCTCTATCCCACTTGCCTCAATCTTTTAATTGGATTCCCTATTTTTTCCTTGGGATCTCTTCGAGAGCTGTTTTCGCATTATCTGCATTGGGTTTTTGGAAAATGTACCCTATCTGTCCTTATTTTTAGTGCCAATTGTGTGCTTCTTCCATTTTTTTTGCTTTGCTCTGAGGACACATGCATTTTGGTAGTTAGTAATTTTTTATTTATTTATCCTGTACTGACCTTTTAAGGATTAGTTGACTTTTATGAATGCAAAATTGTTAGTTTGGTGTTACTATTTCGCTGTCTATCTTTAAGTTAAGTGGGTTAAATACCTATTTTTTTTTAGATAATAATTTATCTACTTCTCCACATTCCCAAGACAATTATGCAGTATCCTCTACTAATTACAACTTGATCGAAGACTGTCGTTTTCAATACGTCTTAGCGGCTGCCACCAGTATTGCGACTAAACAGAACGAAGACACCTTGACGTATTTGAATCAGGGACAAAGCTACGAGATCAAACTGAAGAAGTTGGGCGATTTGTCCATGTATCGGGGAAAATTATTAAAGGTAATTTTACAGTTTGTACTGCAAATAACAGTGACACAATATGATATATATTATGAAATATTTTAGAATTTAACAGCATCTCTTAAGTTGACATTAAAAATGAAAAGTTACAGAAAACAAGAATAAAATACTGAATATGAACCTCCTTGCGTCAACATGCTTAATATATGGAGGTGTAGATAGATTATTTTAATCTATGTTTGTATTGAAAATATACAGTTTTTGAAATTGAATAAAACACGAGTTTTATTCTTGAGTTTTGTTTTTATATTCTTTTATTTACGTTGACTGGTCTGTGTGTCTGCGATTTTCCATGTTTTTATCCATAGGTTAAAAACGCATATTTTTATTCATTCTATAAATTGAATGGAAAAATATTTTAATATAACATTTAATAAATTGACAGAAATTCACAATCATAAAACTAGGCAATGTAACAATTTACACATCACGTTAGCAAATAGTAATTTTGCAAAAAAAATGTATTTTACATGATGGTATTTTAATATACAACAATTTACCAAACTCATTAAAAAGTATTAAAAATATTTTAAAATTTAAAAAAAGAAGTAAAGTAATATTTTCTGGAAAAATAGGATAGTTTTTAATAATTAATTTCATATCTTATTTTACTTTATTTTATAATCTGTTAATTATTTAAATATTTATTATTTTTTATTGTTATTTGTAACACATAATGAACCTTTATAATTAATTTAGTCTTAGTTTAATTTCCCTGTAATAAACTAAATAGTTAGGTTGGGAATAAAACATATATAACTTAACTTTTTATAGCAGCCAACACAGTTTCGACGCCGTTTTCTCCCTGGACCCTGCTCAAAAGCAAATTTATGTATATGACTCTGTTGTTTCACCACCTTGTTTCACTACCTCCATCGCTAGATTATCTCTGAACTGTAGCATGCTAAGGCTCTGGTTGTTTTTATTAGCTTCATTAAAAACTACAGAGTTGACAATCGTAGTTCCTAATAATAATTCAAATACCGTTTTTGATATCATTTCAAACCTTTTCGTAAAACTGTGTAGTAAGAGGACATTTGATCACTTAGATCGACGCCTTTTTTTTTTGCTAAATTATAGTCAATGATACATTTAGGTTTTAGAATCCGCTCTAAAGTTCTATTTTTTTACCGGTATCTTGCAAACTAATATTACTAAGCGTTCCACAATAAGAAGTTCCCCTTGCCTGAAGTTTTTTTACAGGTGGGACACGTAAGTAAAAATTGTCACCGTATAAGACCCGACCTGAATCAAGCAAATGATCCATGAGATTCATAACCACCTTTACAGTATGTGGATCGCTACAATCATTCTGATTATTACCACAATAAACCCTTACATTAATGGTATAGCTTTATAATCTGCACAATTTATAAAGCTTAACACCGTACTTGTGTCATTTATTTTTAATATACTGGCGTATACCTAGACGCCCCCTCCAAAGAATCATGCTTTCATCAATGACAACTTCTCTTCCCAAATGTTTTGGTATCTAGTAATAAGCAAGTCTAAGGTGTATGTGAAATAGAGAATCTTGGGAACCAGGTAAATTATCATTGTTGTTAAAATGAACGTATTGCAGGAGTATAATAGCAAGAATCGGTCTCTAATATTTTTGAACTAATATACTTATTACAATAAAGGTCATGTGTCGACCAGTAAAAATTAATTGTGAGAACTTTTACTATTACCTAAAAATTTATCATCCTTACTTAAAACTTCCCTTGCATTATTTCCATACATAGAGTCATTACCAGGTTGTTCATTATCGCTGCTGGAAGCAAGTATCTCTTCATCTGAGGTAGATGAAGGTGAACTTTGATCATAATCTAAATCTGAACTGGAGTTAGTGTCAGCAAACGGATCTTCTGGCTAACTTTCACTGTCTCTTTCTTGTGACTTTTCGACTGAAATTTTTATTACAGATTCATCTTGTAGCTCAGTGGATCAAGATCTAGATAGATCTCCATTATTTATCGCAGAATACAACTCAACTTGTTGCTATAAAATAATTTTTAGAATTTACCATAAATTCGAAAATGCCTGTAAATCAGTAGATTCCACTAAGTTTGAAGAATCGGATGTAATAGAAGTCTGATTTGGTATATCTTTCGGTTTTGCGACATTTTGACTGGTTTCTAATTTTATTGATTTCTATATTCAATAATTTTCCAAGGTATAGTATATGTTATGTAAACAGAATTTTTAAATTTACCTGTAAATTTATAGATCCTGTAGCACTATCATGGCTTGATGTAACAGGATTTCTATGTTGCTTTAATAATCAAACTATTTTTTGGCGCCTTGAAGCCATATTAAACTAAAATATTCTGCATTCTGAAAAAGTTGAGCTTTTCACGAGCGTCAGATAGCTACCTGAGTATCAAACTTCTTTATGTTTTATAATGCAAAAGTACAAATATGGTTTCATAATTGTTAATAATCGAGCAATCCGTGTAATTTTCATTATTCTCTAATATATTTCGAATGCTAAAGACACAATATAAAAGATTGTCCACTTGGTATTTGTCAGTTAAGTTTTTATGTGTAAACATAATATTTAGATGTGACTTTCACTTGAAAGGCCAAATGAGATTTGGGTGAAAGGTCGTAAAGAAATAAATAAAAATATGTTTTCACGCATTAAGCAAAGAATAATTTTTGCAAGTGCAAAACAGCCTGCAAAAAGATTCGGATTTGGAATCTACAGTAATTCTTATTGTAGACTGTTTTACACTGTATATATTATATATTTTTTCTACCGTTTGCCTTTAGGATTGTTAGGCAAGTTTTTGAAATTAAAAACACATTCAGTTTTATTTTTCTAGAATTTATGGTACTTCTTCTGTTATTTTTAATAAACCTATGTCGCGCATCTATATGATTCGACAATGATAAATAAAAAAATTAGGAGCATTTATTCATTTAGTAATTAGCTATAAATTTTGTCTACTTACTTACACTTATGTTATATTCTATTTTAGTCGGTTGTTAAAATTTGCTTCCATGAAAGGCGACTACAGTACATGGAAAAGGAACAAATGGAAGCTTGGCAGAAAGCGCGACCTGGCGATCGCATTTTGGAAGTCGATATACCTCTTTCTTATGGTGCCTTTGACATATCACAGCCTACCAGTGCCTTAAATGTTATCAGTTTTGTATGGGATCCTACAAAAGAAGTTGGTGTATATATAAAGGTATTAATTTAAATCATTATTGTCAAATATTTAACAATACGTGTATAGAGTCCATGTGTTCTTAGTTCAAAAATATTTCTTTTAGTGAAATTGGTAAGAGTGTGGATATTTTACAACTTAAAGAAAGTGTATAGTTGAAAGGAAGTTTACTAGCTCACCCTGAAGTACGAAATGTAAACTGCTATTTTTTACCCGGTTGCAAAAATACTCATTAGACTTGGAAGGAACAGCTTTTTTTTAGAGGATAACTGATATACCATTGAACACAATTATTTTTGAGAGTTGAGTTTTGAGAACTTGATGGAGTAACCAAAAACCATTTTTCTTTCCTTTTGTAATTCGTTGCACAGGGTGGTCCAATAGTGCGTTCAAGTCCAATAGCTGGGTTATTGTGAGAATTAGAAAAAAAATTAACGAAAGTTGTAGGGACTGCTGAGAGCTATAACCTAAAATTATTTTTGATTATACGGGGTTGAGGATAAGTTTGCCACAGACCAAACTTCCATTATGTTTAATGGAATACACTGTATATTATTATATTTTCAGATTCATTTCATTCACATTTCGAAAATATTAGAGGTACATTTGACCACCTATTTTTACTGTACAAGTAAAATGAATTTTTTTCACAGCGTTATTATGAAAATTGTGTATTGACATTTCTATTTTTGCGGAATGATGCTTCGTCAGTAAATATCACAGAATAGTCAGCAAAACTCGGCTCTCTTTGAATTTGTTGGTATTATTTTTACAAATAAAATTAAACTGTCCAAAATATAAATTTGAATTGTCAAATAATGTTGGTACTTAAGTTTTGTATTGAAAACTAAGTACACTTTCTATTTTAAGACGTAAAGATGAATTTTAATAGACAAGAAATGATCGATATGATTTATGTGTTAGGAGCAGGTGAAAAGAATTGTTTGTTAGCGACAAGAATATATCCAGTGGCGGCTATTCAGGTGAAGTTGCCATGACAACTCGTACGCGATGACTTCGACCGCATGGAAGATTAATGTTAACCAGCGCCATACAACGCTCTCGGTGAATTGCTAACGCAGTACACTACACCCACGTGTCGTTCAGTTTGGGGCGGTTTATTTTCGCGGATTTCACTGCAACCGGTTAGTTCCTTTGCAGTTTACTTAACTTTTTTGTGTTATATTTATTTATGGTGTTGTTACAACTTTATTTGGTGTCGGATTTATTAATTTACATATTGATGAATACGATCACGGATGTGGTTTGCATTTTGTTGGAAACTCCATTTAATCGATGGAAGGAACAAGATCAGAGTTTTAATTGTCATCCTGGTTTTTGGCGTACAAATGGTTATGCAGTAGTAAAATATTACAAAAATTGTTTTGCTGGCCTTGTTTACTAGATTTCAATAAATATTTATTGTGGAATAGGGAAGGATTTGCAGGTATGTTAAATATATGAAGGTCTTTACATAAACATGAAGACTCGGCGGAGCATTTAAAATGCGAATTAATGCTAAAAACATTTGTAAAAAATCAAAGCACTATAGCTAACACTTTAAAAGAAAATGCTAAACTATATAAAATACATTTTAACGAAAACGTTCGATTAAATAGACTATTTATGTGCTTGGTAATTGACGCAGTTTTGTACCTTTCAAAACCAGAGTTAGTCCTTCGCGGCCATGATGAGAGTCAATAAATAGGGGGAATTTTAAAATGCTTTTAGGTTTATTAATATCGAGAAGTTCCCAAGAACTAAAAGATCATCACAAAAAAAATTAAAAATGTTTTTACTGGTGATTCGAAAACTATTCAAAACGAAATAATTAATTATTAATTGAATTTAATTGAATGCATTTCTGATTATTTCAATGATCGTGTAAAAAATGAAATAATGAACACACAGTTTTTTCTGTGCAAGTGGATGACACCACTGATATTACGCAAACCTTCCAGTGCTCCATAATTTAAAGATACGTTAATTCAGAAAGTTCAGTAGTCGAGAGATTCTTAGGATTTTATAATGTCAGCTCCTATAGAACGTCGGAGAATTTATATTCTTTATTGGATCAAATTTTGGACCAATTTGACTATAAAGATAAATTAATAGCGAAACGTTACGATGGCGCAAGTGTGATGTCTGGCCATCTAAATGGATTTCAAAATTAAAAAAGAAAAAGCGCCGCAGGCTGTATTTGTCCTGATGCAGCAAAGTTTAAAAATATTTCTAAATGTCGAATTTTTTGCAAGCCTTAGTGGTATTCCCTAATTTTTTCATCACTCAGCCAAACGATGCTCTTACATTTGCATCTACGAGGCGTATACCAACAATTACAGAAACTCGTGTTGAAATTCGAAGTTAGTAAATGTGATTGTTCAAGTTGCGTTCTTCAAAAAAAATCGTTTGACATTCTTTTTTGCATATCCAATAGAAAACGCTGTCGTGAGGCGCTTGTAAAAAATTTTAATACCATGTTTGATAAAGCAAATTCTATTACAGAAATAAATCATTACAAACGTGAGCTTGCTAAGCTTTCACCTGAAGAAATTAGGGCTAAGTATAAAACCCTTTTTTATGAAATAATGGACCATATTTTAATGGAAATGACACTAAGCTTTGAAAACTCTAAAAAACTTACATTTTTATGTTTGGCAGATTCTGCTGAATTTTCCGAACATAGTTTAAATTTTCCGACTGGCCCGATTGAAAATTTGTTACAGTTATATGGGAAAATATTTTTCACGTCCACGACTTAAAAATGAGCTTGGTCTTATTTTTGCCAATGACAGTAATTGGAATATATCGCTGCAAGAGCAAGTGAAAAAAATTAAAAATAAAGATATTTTAACCAAAGCATATAAAGTGTTTTCCCTTATTTTGACAATACCGTCGACAAGTGCTTCAGTGGAAAGAAGTTTTTCTTGCCTCAAACGTGTAAAAACTTATTTTTAAGAAATACAATATCTCAAAAAAGACTTACTTCTCTAGGCAATATTTCAATTCAAAAGGAATGTCTGGAGGAGATTAGGGCAACTCATCCATTTTATGAGGATGTTATAAATAAATAAATTTGCTGCTATGAAGGATAGGAGAATTGATTTCGTATAAAAAAATTTAAGTAAGTCGTAAAAAAATATTCTACCCCTTTTACATATAAAAAAAATTCTGGAAAAAAAATCATTACAATATTTTCTTGCTTCATTTGCTCTTCACTTACTTTTTTACCCGCGAGCCGCCACTGAATATATCACGAAAAGTATCCTGAAGGCAACCACACAGAAGCGTTTTTGAAAGGCTTATGCAAGGATTTGATGAGATGGGAAATGTAGAATACACGAAAACTAACCGAGTTTGCGGTAAACTTAAAAGTTATGGAAAACCCACATATTGGCTCAAGAAGAATTGCAAGGGAAACAGATATAAGTAAAACAACTGTTCTACGAATTCTAAAAAAAAAAACAAGTTTCACCCATACCACATTCGACTCCTTCAAGAATTGTATGAGGATGATTATCACAGGCGACTAGATTTTTGTCACCGGGCACAACAACAAATTCAGAGAGAGCCAACATTTACTAACTTTGCGTTATTTAGTGACGAAGCAACATTCCATAAAAATGGAAATATTAATAGACATAATTTACATTGCTTCTAAATTTTATTATCGGTCCGCATTTTTTTGATAAAAGGCTTACTGCACATCGATATCTCCAGTTTTTGAGGGAAGATTTTAGAACACTATTATACCAAATTCATATTAACCTTTGTACTCAAATGGTTTATGCGTGAGGGTGCCCCAGTTTAGAATACGGTTGACAGTCATGCTTTGCTTAATGAACAATTTCAAGAACGCTGGATAGGAAGAGAAGGACCCATTGCGCGGCGGCCTAGATCCCGTGACTTGGCAAAAATGGACTTTTTTCTTTGGGGCTTTGTTAAAAGTTTAGTTTATCAAAGACCTCCGACTACTAAAGAAAATATGATGGGTAGAATTCGAAGTGTATTTAATAATATTAATTTCTTGAATGTGAATATCCATATTTGGGTGGTGATTTTCAAATAGTAGGCACAGAAGGAGAAAAAGTCTAATTTACCTACAAAAATTCTTAATTATATTAGCAACCGGTTTCGGTTCGGCTGCAAGAATTTTTAAAACAACTAAGAGATCTCATAAGTAAAACGAACAAAAAAACATATTTTTTAACATAATAGTTACATTTAAGACACTTGATGACGCGAAACCGGTTGCTAATGTAATAAAGAATTTTTTTAGGTAAATTAGACTTTTTATTCTGTGGCTACTACTTTAATGATATTAGTTTTACTATATTAAAAGATGGTCACAAAACGGTGGTCTTTCGAACATCTAATTAAGTAGTTTTTGCTGTTTCATACGATGTGTTATTTAGTATTGTTTTTTGATTGTTGGTTTTACATTCTAATTTCTTTAAGATGGACAACTTAACAACTAGTTTAGACTAGTTGTTAAGATGTCCTAGCTGTCCTAACTAGTTTAACAGGTTTGGCTCGATCAGTTTTCGTGTATTCTACATGTCCGGTCTCGTCAAACCGTTGCATAATCTTTCAAAAGCGCTTGTCTTGTTTGTCTTCTATCAGGATACTTTTCGTGATATATTCTTATCGCTAAAAAACAATTCCTTTTACTTGCTCCTATCACATAAATCATATCGATAATTTAGTAATAAACACCAGTTTTTATTATTTGATCATTGTAATACTTTCATTTGCATTTATGAAATTTTTGGATTAAATCTTTTTTTGTTAGTGATAGTTTTGATTTTTTAAAGTTTTGCTCTTTTTTGAACCATCCGTGCTGGTATGAATAAATTAAAAAAATATATATATGTTGAAAGAAGAACACTTTGCAATATTTTGCTCTGTATAGACCCCACAAAAACTATAGGGAGGAATCTGAAAATATAATAATATACAGGGCGTTCCATTTAAATTAATCGAGAAAGTTTACATCCAGGATTTTTATTTAACCTGTATACCATTATTAAAGAATATTAAAGAAAAATACCGCTGTTGAAAGAAGACCACATTTGGAAGATTTTGCAATGCTAAAATGATTTATATTAACGCATAAAAAACCTGTATGGTCGTCAAGTACGGTACCTATGATATTTACGCAAAGTGACCATAAATTTTGAATGACTCTGTATAGGCCCCACAAACCCTATATTGGATGAATGGCCAAAACGAGAGGAATCTGAAAATAAAAACAATATACAAAGTGTTCTATTTAAAAAAATGTAAGTTTGGTTTGTGGCAAACTTATCGTCAACCCTGTATAATCGAAAATAATTTTCAGCTGTAGCTCTCAGCAAGTCCCTACAACTTTCGTATATATTTTTTAATTCCCTTATTAAGGCGAGAAAAGCCGAAACATCGCAAAATGATAAAGTTTATCCATTTCTGAATGCCGATTTTGTCCAGTTACTCAAATTTTTTGTTGTATTGGTACTGGTTCGATACAGAATTTATTGGTCTACAACTTTGAATATAATACTTTTCGATCATAAATACTTAGTTTTCGAATTTTTTTTAAAAACCTGAAAAAAAAACAGCAAAAATTTCATGTTTTTTTGGTCATAGGATCTGGAGTTCCATTCAGAAAATGGCGCAAAGTTAGGATATTCTTATTTGGTATGCCCAAATAAACTAAACATCTTCAGCTTTTACCCAATTTCTAAAAAGCATTACCCCAATCCAGTTTCCTGTGTTTTCTTTGGATTGATGCTCATGTTTGTAAACTTTTTTTCAGGTTAACTGCATCAGTACGGAATTTACGCCCAAAAAGCATGGGGGCGAAAAGGGTGTGCCTTTCCGAATTCAAGTAGAAACCTACCAAAATGGTGACGCTCTAACCGCCAGCAAACGTTTGCACGCTGCAGCATGCCAAATTAAAGTTTTCAAGCTCAAGGGTGCGGATAGAAAGCACAAACAAGACCGAGAAAAAATTATGAAGAGGCCGATGTCAGAACAAGAAAAATACCAGCCAAGTTATGATTGTACTGTTTTAAGTGATGTAAGTTCCGAAACGTTTTTTATAGAATAAATTGATATACATTTTAGTCATTTAATCAAGTACTGTGTATTCAGAAAGTTGTTCCAAAATCAGATCTACCAAAATTTGAAGTATTTGTAAATTATTTTTGATTTTCTACGTTTCAGATTTCAAACGATGCTGTATTGCAAACACCTCAAGTTCCAGCTCTAGTACCATATTCGGCCTCTGAAAGGTAAGTGGTTGCCTTTTGGACTTTTTGATGGCGACTCATTATGCCATGCTTTTTAGTATATTTCGTTTGGTATAGGACCTGTTTGTCGTATCGGTTTTTGTATCGGAACCGGACACATTTTTGGAAAACTATTTTTTGTATCTCTTGTCCCAAAAAACGAGTGTTGGTAAAGATTTTAAAAATATCCGCCATATTGAAAATTGACAAATCGCAAGAAGTATAGGCAATTAAAGATCCTGTTTAATTTCTTTTTTTTTTTAATTTGTATTGTTTAACTTATTTCTGGAATAAAAGATCGTTTCTTAATTTTAATGCTTTTTATAATTTTGTAAAAAAGGAAATGATGGATTTTACTTTTAATTTTCTTATTAGTGGCAGATACTTTTTTTATCGTAAAAGCCAACGAATTAGCATTTAAAGTAAGAAATCAGAAACATTAGATAAGGAGAATATCCATCATTTTTACAGGTCGACCGCCCATTCTTCGGGTGGTTTTTATTTGCCAGACTTTTACCATTTGGTGGTACTGTACCAAACTAAAAATAATTATATATATATATATATATATATATATATATATATATATATATATATATATATATATAATTACTTCGAAAATATTTCTTGGGTTTAGGTTTATGCATTGAAACAATAGTGGTTATATTTCGCTCGACGTTTCGCTTTTGATTAAAAGCATTTTCAAGAGCATTTATTTTAACTAAAAAGAGAAAAAACAACAGATCGCGCAATCGCTTTAACATCACCTAAATTTCGACCAAACGCATTAAAAAAAGTTGAAGAAACGTTGAAAAATAACAACTTCCCCCTTAGTCTTACAAAACGCATTTTCAAAAACCGTACCTATAAATTTTACAATACAAATAAAAATAAAACAATTTCTACTGAAAATTACAGACACGTAGCCATACCATACACTAAAGACCTGTCAGAAAAAATTAAACATATATTGCTTAAACATAACATAATCGTAAGCCACAAGGCACAAAATTTATTAACACCCCTATACACCTCATTAAAAAGCGAAATACCCAAGAAAAATCTAATGTTGTTTATTCTGTGCCGTGTATAAACTGTCCAAAAAAATACATTGGTATGACAACGCAATATTTAGAAAACCGTCTCAATGGTCACAAATACACAAAAAATGCTTCGACTGCTCTGCACAAGCACGAAAAAAATGAAAAACATGAGTTTGGATTTGTAGAGACTGAAATTCTGTGCCAGGAGTCAAACTATCATAAATTAGCTATAAAAGAGATGATCCACATAAAGAAAGAACCAAACGCTGTCAACGATAAGCAAGACATAAATAATTTAAGTCAAATCTATTATAATTTAATTTAGTAACGTAACTATAGTACTCAGTCAACATCACCCATATATTCTAACCATAAGTAGAAAATAGTAGCCCTGGTATAAATAATAACATTAGCTTCCAATCCCTAAAAAAAAAACTAACAAAATAATAAAAATTTCTTGTCTTATCACCATCACTTTGTACCGTTTCTTGTATATCAGTATCATTTTAC
>JAUTXW010001645.1:0-35808 GCA_030620095.1 Kuschelorhynchus macadamiae | reverse complement strand
GTTGTGTGTTTATTCATAGTTGGTGTGTTATTTCTGAGGCGAATATTCTGAGCCCGGTGAGACTCTCCTTTGCAGAGCGATGGACATGTAATACTCACAATGCACATTATTGGTCCAGAACAAATCCACATTCAATCAGGAAGTTCAGCACCAAGAGCCATTCGTGTGTCAAATTGTTGGGCAGGGATTTCAGCGAACGAAGTTCTCGGACCATTTTCGATAATCCATTGAATGGTAGAGGTGTTCAAGATTTTTAAGGGAGGAATTGCCGATTTTGTCTTGGAGGAGCATCCTCTGAAACATCCAACAACGGTGCATTCCAGCTCAATCGCTATAAGCACACTTTGCCGTCAACGTTCAGAAATTTTCAGATGCCCACTATCCTCGGCCGATGGATAGGGCGAGGCGGCACCCTTCCATGGCCAGCTAGGTCACCCGACCTAACGTGTTTAGATTTTTATTTATGAGGTGGAGTTGAAAGATTTAGTTTTCCAGCCCAACCCACTACACGGGAAAATATGATTGAGCAAATAAAGCTTTCTATAAATACTATTTCAGTTGCTGAACTGGAGGCTGCAATTTATCCACGCAGAGATCAGATAGTAGTTAGTCGAAAACGATGGCCGACAATTTGAACATTTAGGGCGGTATTAATTGAATTATATTTTTATTATCGTTTCTTTCACACGTTCCATTTAAATGGCTTTCATTTTCCATTATAATGAAAATTTAATATTGCACTTATTGACTCCTACTGCGCCACCTGGTGGTTATTTCAAAACATTAGTATAATTTTTAGCGATTTGCGTTGAATATTATCTGTGGTATTATTACTGAATTATTGTGATGTAGGTAATATGTCCATACAGATTAGGGAGATGTTGGTGGCATCCCAGCGCCCTAATATTTGTTTTATTTATATTTCCGTTTGAAAAAGTTAGGAAGCTTTGAAATTTGCACTGACTTATTGAGAATTCTCTCCCCTATTAAATTGTGTTAAAAGAGATATAGCGTGCTATTTAAAATTTTCAAAATAATGCGTAATAATTGTTGTGATGTCAATCAGCGCCCTCTAGTTACCACGGCGAAATCAAATCGGATTTTTTTTTACATCAGATTATTAGTTAAGATGGGATCCCTTTAAACGAGACCTAGTTTGTTCAATTCGTTGACTTATAACGGGAGTTATTGACATTTAAATAAAAACATGTTTGACCTTCCCCCACCACTACATTTTACGAGATAGAGCAAAATATCCTTAACAAAAAAATCACAATTTTTCTACTCTTTACGATGGCAGTATTTATAATATACCTTTACATGAATATTTTTTAAGAAACAGCCCTTTTTCTGATTGACCATAACAGTTGCGCCCCCTAGCGGCCATATGCGGAACTTCAAAATATTTTCCAGCGATTTCTCTTAGTCGATTTAGCTAATAATTTTTTTTCCCCCAAGTTATATGATTAACGGTTAGCGAGTTATGGCCGGCGTCCATTCTTAGTTGGCCACCCCGTACATATTCAGAAAAGATATGTGAAATTTGACTAGGAAAGAGAAAATATGAAAATTAACTATACTAGGTAGATTAAAAGTAAATAACTTAAGAATTCTTCAACAGAACAAAAGTTACCCTCCAAAAGTTACAATTTTAGTTTGCCATGAAAAGATCTGATGTTATCAGCATTTTTAATGTTATTACCTAATTTATTATTAAACAAACTACCTGCAATAAGTGTCATATACATGGCATTACCAGCATATATAATTTTTTTCACTCACACCAAAATTTTGTCACAGAGGCAAAGGATTGACAGTGGTTTCAGTTCTGATGAGTATATAATTTTTTTCACTCACACCAAAATTTTGTCACAGAGGCAAAGAATTATACCCAAATTAACACTTCTACTGAAAATACTTTATAAAGATCATCCACAAGATTAAAATAATTCATGATGTATAATTTTGCTGGAACGGGAATCGCACACTACATGGTCTACAAAAAAACCCCGTTGGATTCAAGTTGCCCATACTTAATATTCTGAAAAAGTCAACGATGGGCTTGTGTATCTCAGGAATATTATTATTGGCCCTTATTTTTTATGACACTAATCTAACTGGAACGATTTATCTGGATTTCTGCAGATGTACTTAATCCCGCCTTATCTCAACGTTATCCAGGCAATGAGCCTGATACACCAACTAAACACATGTGGTGTCAACATGATGGGGCACCACCTAATTGCAGCGGCACTTGTTAGGGAATATCTCAAAGAAATATTTCCTAACAGGCGGATTGGACGGCGTGGTCAAATTAAATGATCTCCAAGGACTCCTGACACCTGACTTCCTTGGATTTTTTCCAGGGGGGGTACTTAAAAAGTAAAGTTAACTTTAATAGCCCTTCTAGGATTGAAGCTTTAAAGGAACTAATAAAGGCAGAAATACATCGAATTCCAGATGTATTTATGACGAACGTCCCACAGGAATTCATACATAGATTAGGATACTGCCAAACAGTCGAAAGCCAACAATTTGAACAATTTTTGAAGTAAATATCTGTCTAACCCCCGGTTGCACAAAACGTAACTGATGTTTAGATTGTTTAACCGAGCTTTTCGATTTGACAAGCTGCTTACATAAATCTATAATTTGACATTCCCTTAACATTTTAACTTTTAATTAAGCTTTCTGCAACCGTCCATAAGTGTTTTACTGTTGTATAATTTGTTAATAAAGATCACTTCGTACCGTTTCTACCGTTTTAGGAAAATTAAAAAATCTGCAAAAACAATTATAGAAAGTATGGAAAACAAAATATTCATTTTAATACATTTTGAAATTTTAAGAGCCGCCATCTACAATCGAGTTGACCGAACGACATCAAATTTGGTGTACGTACTAGAGGAGAAAATACCTTTCAATTCAAAAGAGGTACCATATGACCCATGTTACTACTTGAAAAAATGTAGACATCTGTCATCACTTTGACCGATGTCAACATAGCAAGCAAATGAATTTAATTATAAACGACTAGCCGATTGGGTTTGTTTAAATCCTATGTCAACCATGCTCCTTTTAAAATACAATTAGAGAACGATTTCACTAAAGACGGTGCCAAACTAGCAAACCCAGTAGTTACAATGTCATACATCAATTGAAAATCGTAAGTCCCCTCTACTCTATGTTTTACATATTTTAGCTCGTTAATAAAATTCGACGACAAAGAAAAGTCCTCATATTTTATACGTATAATTTGTTTCGCCCCTCCTCCCTCGTCATTATCCCATATTTACAAAATGTTTTGAAGTGATATTAATATTTAAAGAACTCCACAAAAATAAATGACTAGGCTCTTTGTATAAAAGAAAAGGCAGTAAAATATAAACGTAGACCCGCAATAATGATTAAATTTTAATATGAAAAAATGCTAAATTTAAAAATTGTAGGATTCTTTATGTATAGAGAATGCCTTAAATGTGTGTATCAAGACAAACATGTATTTTTTCAGTAGAACACCTGTACTTATATTATATGTCCGTCAAGTGAGTCTTTTTCTTACTGATTATAAATATATATTTAGTCTTGATACCTTTATATTTAAAGACACTCAAGGAATTTCAGAAAAATCCTGCTAAAAGATGCAACGTATTCCCAGTGCAGTAGAAACTTCTTCGCCTCCTTCTATTACAGTGCCTGTTGAGGCAAGGTTTCTGTCAAATTTCTCGGGTAGCTTTGAAAACGAGAGTTTTAACCTTAGTATATTTATATCAACAAGACACGGCCTATTTGAGGGAAATATAATTTAAAGGGAGTTCCATTTAAAAAATGTAGGTTAAGTCTGCTAAATACTCTTTAGTTTTTAAGAGATTACGTTTCATTAAATAATAATTTTCTAATAACTACATAATAAATCCGACAACTTTACTAGTTAACATTTTCTTCTGTCTTTTAAAATTAAACGAATATTGGGGTAGACCACTAACTTTTTTTAGAGACGCGGAATAATATCAATAATAAGTCGAAAACAGATGCAATTATGGACTAAAATTAATATATTTTGCAAATTTTCGTTTTTTGTTAATAAATGCATCAGTCACGACGAACAAAATGAACTTTCACAGAACTCTCTATCTGATCTCGTTTCCCGCAGAATTATTGTTTAGACTAGTTATGGGCAATCTTTGCTTGCTTCAGGGTGTAATTTCGGGACTTAATCAGGTCGCGGGTCTTAGGTAAGAAATAAGTAGGTAGTAGTTAATAAAAAAGCAATAAAAATTCACACATTTACCAAAAACAGATAGAACAATCAATCAAAATTAATGAGAAACTTGAGTTTGAAGCTGAGAAACAAGATGATCAATATTGAGATCAATATCATCACTAGTACGGTAATTATTTTTATTAATTTTCATGATTGATAAAAGCTGCTCACATTTATACGTGCTACCGAATGTACAATTTATTTTTCGTGCGGTAACTCTCAGCTGTGGATACTTTTCCTCGGAAACGTATGTTCTGTAAAATTCGCTTAGTATTACATCATCAAATTTAGACTTCAAATATGAGTCCCCTTGAAGCTCGATCAACTCCATTTATAAGTTCTTCAGCATAGCGGCCGTATTCAGTGTTTTCGTGACTGGATAATGTTAAAAAATGAAAACCGTTTTTACTTCCCATTTGTGTTTCCCACAAGCGAATTTTGTTTTGAAAATCTTTAACATGACTGGACAGCTGATTTACCAATTGTCCTTGTTTTTGAAGCTTCAAGTTCAGGTCTTTTAAGTGTTCTATGATGTCTACGAGAAAGGCCAAGTCACAAAACCATGTTGGATCACATATTTGCGGTAATGTTTTCTCTTTCA
Organism: Kuschelorhynchus macadamiae; assembly: GCA_030620095.1. Classification (NCBI taxonomy): domain Eukaryota; kingdom Metazoa; phylum Arthropoda; class Insecta; order Coleoptera; family Curculionidae; genus Kuschelorhynchus; species Kuschelorhynchus macadamiae. The sequence goes on along the minus strand of JAUTXW010001645.1, from coordinate 30,943 downwards.
TTTCCATAAAATTAGCTATTTCTTTTCTAAGGTTATAAAATCTTTTTAGCATTTTACCTTTGCTGAGCCACCTTACTTCGTAATAGTATGTCACATTATCGTGTTCTGAAGAAAGTTTATCCAAAAATGCTTTAAATTTGCGATGGTTGAGGCGGCGGGATCTAGTGAAATTGATGTTACTTACTATTACATCCATAACGTTCTTCAGTCTAATATACTTACAGCACAAATTTTGGTGGTGAATAATGCAATGCAAAATTATTAAATCACATTCTTGCACGTTCATAGCGGTTGCTTTTTCATCAGAATTCCGATAAAATCTTTTCGTGAACTGAGCATTGAAGGCGGATAATCTATGCACACTTACACCACTGCAAACCATATTGCTCAAAAGTGCTTTGCACCTTGGCAAAAATATCTTTTCCAGTAGAGGTTCCTTGTAGTAGCTGTAAAGCCAGTATTTTCTCTGATATTACAAATTATTCATAAAACCTCGTATAAAAATAGCTAACTGAGCTGTGTTAGGTAAATCGATACTCTCATCCAAAGCAATCGAAAATGCTTGAAAACCAGCCAATCTATCAGTCACTGATATCACTAGCCATCATATCTAAACGTCGAACAACAGTACGTCGTGAGAAGCTCACTTTCTCAAACTCTCTTTTCTTTTCTGGACACAAAAGTTTTGCAACATATACTAGGCACTCTTTAACAAACTCTCCCTCAGAAAATGACTTGGACGAATTTTGGAACTGACTATAAAACTAGTTTTAACAACACTGTCTAGATTTAATCTTTGTAAATGGAACATTTGTTGCTGTTTTCCTAAATCAGTAACGAGTAACCTTTCTTAACGGGCCCCTAAGTAAATTATATTGAGCGAAATGCTTGCTGGAGTAATGCCGCTTTTCATAGTATTTTTTTAAAACAGAATTTGTGATTGCAGAACAAACACATAGGTTTACCACTGCGCCTAATAAAAAAGTATTCATCAGTCCATTTCGTTTGGAATTAACGACATTCTGTGTCCAGTTTCCGCTTTTTTAAACCAGACATCTTGATAGATTTTTTTTTCTTCTGAGCTGAATTTGCTCGAATATTTTCCGCGTCTTTTCTTTTCAGTTGTTTAGAAGTAATGAGTTGACACGCACGTTGGGCGGTTTATATATAAAATATATATCGATTATAGTCTTTATGGTTTGAAGTAGTAGGTTAAATTTCTTTGAGTTTCAACTCTAAATATTATTGACATATGCAAAAAAGGCTACTTTTCTACTTTTTTAAGGGTTTTCCGCGAATTTTTCGAAAACTAATCAACGCTTTTCCATCGCATGCATTTCAAAACATAGTATAACGAAATAACTACAACTTGTAGAACAATCATTTTTACTTCCAGTCTTAAAGAGAAGTATTGTAATCGTAAAAAATCACCTAGATTTTTTCAAATCATTACGTTTCAAGGTTCCTAGATGCCGAAAAACATATTTTCTCGATTCTGTCTCTCTGCCAATGAGTCTCTTCACGACATAGCTTAAAAACTACTTGCCCGATTGACTTCAAATTTTGGATAAAAGGAATGGGTCACATTGAATGGCCGGGTAATATTTTGGTAAATATCCAATATGGTGATACAAAATAGCGTCCTAGTAAAATGCTAAAAAAATTGACTAGAAAAACTATTTACCCAATTTACCTTAATTTTTGCACAAAAATCTAGTATTACGCAGAAATCATCTGATACAATTTTGGGGCGAATCCGAGATTGCAAACTAAATGCAGCAAAAAATTCAGCTGCTTAATAGATTGATATCAAATTTTGTGCAAGAATTAATTGTGCTATAGAAATGAACTGGTAAAATGGGAATTCAAGATGGCGCAATAAGATATCGGCCAAATAAAATGTTTGCAATCGTGAAAAAAACACCCTCCCAGGCTTTGCATGTTTTTAGGTTTTAGCGTCCAAAAACATGTTTTCATAATTCCATCGGTCCATGTAGATAAAAATCACCTACCTGATTCACTTAAAATTTTGGTAAAAAATTAAGGATCATAGGGCGATGAACCGGTAATATTGCTGTAAAAAACTTATTACTAAAAGCTAATTATCCAATTTATCTTAAATTTTGCACAAAAATCAATTTTTTATAGGTATGAACTGGTAACATTTTTGTCCAAAATCAATATTACAAAACAAAATAGCGTTATAATAATATGGTTCCTGAAAAAACCCCCCTCAGAAAATCTACATGCCAGAAACGATGCACGAAATCATTACAATCCCTTAGTTTTTGAAGTCAAAAATTCCTATAACATGTGCATAAAAAGTAAAGTTCTAAATACTAGCTAATCCTTTTGGTCGTCAAAAACATTTATCAAAACTTCTGTAAAGGCTTCTTTCCACCCTTTTCTTTAGGTGATGAAATCGTCTCCACGTCTAAAGCAAACGCTGAGCCTTTTCTAAACAATTTCCCGCAAATTCTAATTTAATCTCTCTTCTATCAATACCAGCTTTGCCATAAAATATGCATTGATGGTATTCCGACCATAATCCTGAAAACCCGGGGCGTGCGGTGAAATTTTAAGAAAGGGAAGCAATTTTTAGAAACTTACCTATTTGTAATGTAATTCGATTCTTCGATCATTTTTTGCAAATTCTTCAATGACGTCATCATAAAAACATCGATGAATTCTTCAATGACGTCATCATAAAAACATATTTTAGAGAAGTTTATTTTCAATGGACAACAGCGATGTTTGCGAAAGTCTCTCCTGCCCCGTTGAATTTCTCACGAAATTTTTTATACGTTTAAGTGTTGAAAAATTGCGTTCTACTGATGAACTTGTGGCAGGTATTGTTAATACTAATTCACACAATTTCGCAACTTCGGTGTAGGCATCTTCCAGCTCCTTGTATTTTAAAAATTGCATTAGTTTCTTAGCGTTATTTTTTGCGCTAATGTCATCAGTTTCGTAAATCACTTTTAGTTCAGATCGCAGTAACACTCGGTCGAAGAACTGGCCATAATGAAGAAGAAGAGATTTAAACGCATCTTCTGAAAAGTTTTTCCTTTAAATGTATCAAAATTGCAGAGCTCGAGGAATTTAAAATCATTTAAACCGTTAAATCTATAGTTTATTTGTTGCTGAATTTGATCGATTATTTCATAAAAGAGGCGTCTGTATGATCTTTGAACATCTCCCACCTTGTCTGTTCGAAGACGCTTGGCTTGTGGCTCTACATTTAACGTCATCGTTTTCTCCCAAAATAGGTCAAATTCATCTCTTTTTTGGCTTAATATGGACTTAAAATCATCCACTTTTTTTAGGCAAAAAGCAATATCATTTGTTTTAGTTTGTAATATATTAAAAACATTGTCCGAGAATGGAAATATTTCTGAAAATATGTTCAACAAATAATTAAAATTAAAATCTCGTTTCAAACAGTCCAAAAACCCCCTCTTGCTTGTATACGTTTTGTTGACTTGGAAAAAAAAAGCAGCCATGTCACTTAAAGTAACGAAAAATACTTTACACTTTACACTCTTTAATGTGGTTGATGGACTGGGATAAAACTAAATTTAATTTATGAGCAAAACAATGGACAAATATAGCTCTCGGGAAAGTTTTAGCTTGCAGACCCCCTAATTGTACTGCCATCACTGCAGCCTCATCATAACTTTGAGCAACAAATTTTTTCTCTCCATTAATTTCTTTAGTAACGTTATTAACTACGGTATATATGTCCTTTACAATTTTCGGACACATTCTTAAAACCTAAAAATCGCTCTTGAATACATCCGTCTGTTTTAACGTAGCGTATTACTATAGATAATTGGCTAAAATTAGTGATATCAGTTGTTTCGTCCGGAACAATAGCAATGAACCACGCCTCGCCAATCTCCTGCTTAATTCTTTTTAGAATAATGGTTGCAACATCGGAAATTAAATCATTTTGGATTCGATTCGACGTTCCGCGAGAAACGTAGACTGTTCTAAATGATTTTTTAGGCAATCATCATATTTAGCCATTAAACTAAGTAAATCTTGAAAATTTCCTCTATTTGAAGAAACTCTTGTTTCGTCATGACCTCTAAATCCCAATTCGTGCTGTCCGAGAAAACAAACAAAATCGATAAGTCTTCTTAATATTTGCCTATTTTTATCGACTAGTTCATTGTGTTGGTGGTGACTAATTTCCAACGGTTGATTAAGGGCGTGTTCAATTCTGGTTTTGCCGAAGACTTTTTCTTTCATGATGTCCTGCAAATGCGCTTTGGACATATTGTGTCTTTTTACAGCTTTATGGAAATTGTTTAAATCGGAAAAACCAGTTTTATTCCAGAGACCTTTTTCATTTTCAAAAAGTAAACATGGCCAACAAAATAATTTACTTATATTTTCACACCCCGTTAGCCATTTAAATTGTTCGTATTGTTTTTCCGGATAAAAATGTTTAAAACAGTTTTTCATTTTTGTGATTAAATTTTTCATAGGCGGTTTTGCCCTTCCTTTGGAAATTATTTGAAGCTTATCAGCGAAGTTTAATTTTGAAAATCCCTTTATTGTTAAGACACACACCACACATTCACACACACTCTTCTTACTAAATTCTCCAACATTTTCAACGTTATTACCGACAGCCGAAGTAGACGGTATTTGCATATCCACGTCCGTATTATTGTCTTCCATATCGCACCATGCACGACCCGAAGTACGTGTCACACAACACACGAATAGCCTTTCAAACAAAGAACCTACTCCAACGATAGCTTCCGCCCCTACTTAAAGCACGCGACTGAAATGCAAAAATTTCAAACAACCTGTGGAAAGTTCAAAAACCTCTGGCTCGATTCACAGGAAATCAAGCATACAGGACTTGGCTGCAGAGAAGCTAGCGGCCCGCATAGGTTCTATTTGATTTTCTATTGTGGTAGTGTCGAAGTCAAGGCCGCATTAATTATGGACTTGATAATTAAGATAATATTTTAGCATTTTTAATGTAAACTAAATTGATGGTGTCCTATTTCAAAAATTACATTTTAGAAGATGTTTTGTAATTTTTTTTGGGGAAGCACGGCTTCCCTTGCTTCTATGGACTTCACTGCCCCTGCTGAAAACATCACAAAGAATCTTGTATTGTTACAGCCTCGTCGAATTGTGAGCGATTTCTTGCTCTGAAGAATTATCATCTCTAAGGCCCTTCCTAATCGTTCTTGCTAGGGAGACACGAACATCATTACTTTGTTCGTGTTTCCCAGAGCGTTCCAATTATGGAATGCATTACCAGCAAATACCTTTCTCTCTAACCCTAATCTGCAAGTCTTTAAGTCCCGCATCAATAAAAGCTCTCTTCACTTAAAGCAACCACGATACCTAGTACTTAGGTCCACGGCCTGCTCATAGATAAAAAAAAATAAAAAAGAATCCTGAAAAACTATTTATCAGATTTATTTCAAATTAGAGAGACATATTGGTAAAATTGTGGGAAATTCAGAATGGCTAAACAAGATCTTCTTAATGAATTTCGCAGAAAATGTAAAACAAATAGCATAAACTGGTACGAATTCAACATTAAAATAATCAGTGTAAAAACTATTTATGCAATTTATTTTAAATTAGTCTGAAACATCAAGTGTATCATACGTAGAGACTGTTAAAATAATTGTACGAATCCAATGTGATGTGAACAAAACGGCGCCCATTAAAAAAATTTTTATATTACCGATTATTTTTTATATGAAGGAAACAAAAACAATTTTTGGCCCTTAAAGCAATTGTTTATATATTCTCCCTAATTACCTTTTGGATGTTTTTTTTTAAAAATACCAATATTTATGTGCACACTCAGTTTTTTATGGAAATTTATAGAAAAAATGGAAATTTTCCTTTATTCCTTCCCTCGGTATGAATATTTCATTTTATTATGAATAGTGAAGTGTGGCTGAATTTAGTTCAGTATATAGTTATTTAAAAACACACACACACATATATATATATATATATATATATATATATATATATATATATATATATATATATATATATATATATATATATATATATATATATATATATATATATATATATATATATATATATATATATATATATATATATATATATATATATATATATATATATATATATATATATATATATATATATATATATATATATATATATATATATATATATATATATATATATATATATATATATATATATATATATATATATATATATATATATATATATATATATGTATATATATATATATATATATATATATATATATATATATATATATATATATATATACGTCTTTTCAGACATTTTTATTGGACCAGTTTCTACCTATGACACACTTGATTTTTGGGCATAATTTAAAATAAGTTCAATAAGTAGTAATTGACACACACCGCTATTTTGTTAGGTCATGTTGAAAGGGGTTTGTACCACTTTCTCCTTATATCATATTTAATTTTTCTCAAAAATTTAAATGAAGATTGTTTCACATTAATTTTTTAACTATTTTATTTGGCCGCCATTTCGTTCCACTCTCTTCGTAACACAATTTTACCAGTTTATCTTTATATTACACTTAATGCTTGCACAAAATGTCAAATCAATCTAATAGGTAGTTTTTTCAGGCTGAATTTTTAAGTATTTTATTAGCCCGCCATTTTGTTTCGCTATCTTATATTCATACCAAGACGTTACAAATTCATTCTTAATTTTGTGTGATATTTGAGGTAAATTGGTAAATTAGTTTTGTTAGTAGTACTTTTATTAGCGTTTCACTGATGAGTAGTTTTTAAGCTATGTCGCGAACTGACAGACAGACAGACCAACCGAGAAACAGACTGAGGGAATTGATAAAACATAGTTTTTGGCATCTAAAATGCGACGATATTTAAAACCTGAGAGGATGATTTTGCCAGTTTACAAAAATTTTATTTGGCCTCCATTTGGTTGTGCCATCTTGAATTAGTATCGCAGTTTTACAAGTTCATCTTTATATCACAATTAGTAATGGAGTACAATTTGAAATCAGTTCATTAAGTAGTTTTTTCAGGATGAATTTCCAAATATTTTATTAAGCCGCGATTTTGTTCCGCCATCTTGGATTCGTATCAAAATTTTTTACGAGTTGATTCCTTCGTAATACTTGATTTTTGTGCAAAGTTTGAGGTAATCTGGAAAAGTAGTTTTTTTTTAGTAATATGTTTTTAACATTTCCTAAGCCGCCATTTTGTTTTGCCATATTGTATTTTCACCAAAATATGACCGGTTCATCCCCATATGACCCTCAATTTTTGACCAAAATTTGAAGTCAATCGGGACAGACAGACAGAGAGGGAGACAAATTGACGGAGCGACGGAATCGAAAAAACATAATTTTCGTCGTCTATGGACCTTAAAACGTGAAGATTAAAAAATCTCGGAGAGTGATTTTTTCAACTACAATACTTTCATTTTACGAAGGATGTAAAAATGCCCATTATATGTACTATTTTCCTGCTTGAACAGGATGCAAGTATTTAAAAAACTGCTTGTGGTTATCTTATATCACTTTCTTTTCGTTTACGTAACATAATCTCCCTAACAATAATTTTCAGTAAAATCGTTTATATCACACAAATTTTGTAATGATTAGTTTTTATAATGTGGTTATCATATTATATATATATATATATATATATATATATATATATATATATATATATATATATATATATACAGTGTGTATCAGCCAAATGGAATAAATTCGATAATAAATAAATGGAGGCGTGTTCGGAAAAACGCTTGGACCCGTCGATTGGTATTTTTAGTTGCTCATTTTCTCCAATAAAAACTTTTTATACAGGGTGTGTCCTGTAACAGTGGTCAATGCCAACTTTCTTATTTCAAATGCAACATCCCGGATATTATTTAATTTTTGGATTCTTTAGCTATTTATCCTTATCATTTACTCTGATTCTAAACATATTTTATGTTCAATGTCCTATACCTATCTTCAACTATTTCGGCAATATTAAGTGTTTTCAAATTTATTGCAAAAATTAAGATTAAAAAAATAAAATTATTTATTTCTTTATAATGTATAAACAAAAGTAAAAAGTTAATTTAGGAACTGTTGAATATGCTCGCCGCGAACGTCTTGGCAAATTCCTAATCTTAAATAGAAATTTCTTCTAACGTTATTTAGCATCTCAGGCGTGAAAATCTAATCGCAAGCGTTATTCGTCTTCTTAAGTCAGCTAAGTCGAGGGGTTTAGTTTTGTATACAAAGAAAAAGGGGCCTATGATATGATCCCTAACAATTCCTGCCCAAACATTAACCTTTTCAGGATATTGAGTATGTTCTTCGCTGATCCAGTGAGGATTTTCCCTAGACCAATAGCGGCAATTCTAACGATTTACATGACCGTGAAGTGTAAAGGTGCACTCATCCGAAAACAAAACATGTTCTAATTGAATAACATTGTTATCTAACATAGCCATCATTTGTTCACAAAAATAAGTTCTCCTATCATAATCGTCTTCCATGAGCTCCTGAGTTGGTATCACTTTATAGAGATGCATTTTATTTTCTTTTAATGTTCGAATAATCGACGAATGGCTAATATCGAACATTGCGGCGGCTTGTCGACTAGAAATATGTGGGTTTTCCTCAAACTCAAGCATAATATCCAATTTAGTATCATCATTTATTGAATTGGCAGCTGCTTTTTTTATCTGCCTCACATGTCCAAGCTCGCGAAACTGCTTTTCTATTTTACTAATTGTCCCTTGGGATATATGCTGCAAATTTGGAAATTTTTCATGAAATAAGCGAGCAACTTCCACTTGTGTTCGTGTGTTATCTCCATAACCAATCATTTGTAGAATTGTTATTTTATGCATTTCTGTTAAATGAACCATTTTTATGATATTAGGTATTATGCAGTTAACGAAATTCAAAAGACTATGACACTGACACTGACAACTACTGTCTTGCAAAGAGAAAGGCCAGGCATTTTACACAAAAGTAAACAAAACTTAAAAGTAAACAAAACTGGCTCTTTTTGTTCCATATCAATAAAAAGGAACGCTAAAATGGTTTTTGCTTACATTCTTAATATGAAGACCTAAATGGTAAATAAGTATTGAGTGTGTTGTAGCGAATTTTTGTAATCAAATAAATAGTTCAGTAACCAGAGCCACTTTCATGAATAATAATAAATTCGAAATAAATAAAATAAAAATAAATTTGAAAACACTTAATATTCCCGAAATAGTTGAAGATAGGTATAGGACATTGAACAGAAAATATGTTTAGAATCTCCTAAAGAATCCAAAAATTAAATAATATCCGTGGTGTTGCATTTGAAATAAGAAAGTTGGCATTGACCACTGTTACAGGACACACCCTGTATAAAAAGTTTTTATTTAAATGAGCAACTAAAAATACCAATCGACGGGTCCAAGCGTTTTTCCGAACACGCCCCCATTTATTTATTATCGAATTTATTCCATTTGGCTGATACACACTGTATATATATATATATATATATATATATATATATATATATATATATATATATATATATATATATATATATATATATATATATATATATATATATATATATATATAGATATATAATGTTAAGTGAATTTAACAAGGTTGTAGTCCTTGAATTCGCAGTTATATCAAATAATTTGACCCTACTTAGTGCCGTTGGATGAAAAAAGATTGACGGTTTTCTCATTTATCAGTGACATTTTACCAGCATATTTTTGACGGTAAAAGAGATTGCATGTAACGGACAAGTCGATGATTAATACGGGTCTCATAGTAAAGGCTGCTTGCTCCTGTTAATTTTAGAATTAACCATTAGACTTTTTGTTCATATTTTTAATTCTCCTACCCAAAGCACAGTTACAGGGCAAATCGTTAAGATTATTTCCACATCAAGAATTTTTAATTGTATTCTTTTTGATTTGCTATAACAATATTTAATACTAAAAATGCCACAAAACCTCATGATATTTGGTTAGTAGTGAGACCAATAGTGTGAAAAAATTTAAAAAACCTACCATTATGAAATATGAAGTCCAACTTTTAGAGGTGTCAGTATGTATTCGTCATGTTGTGAACTAAACAAAAATCAATTGTTATTAAAAAATTGGAAAAAATATTTTCCCGATAAAATCAAAATTGGCAAAATACTTTTGTAAAGGTAGATTTAAGACTTAGATACAATTCGCTTTTAATAATATAGTTATGGTTAAAATCAGAGAAAATATTCAAGAAAATCACTGAACAGTAACATACCATTACTATTTTTATTGTACAGTGTGTGTCATATCATATTAAGTTTTATTTATTTTTTAAGACAAGATATTTCATTTATTAACATGATTTTAGATAAAAAAATATTTTGAATAAGAAAATATTACATTTTCGGCGAAGTGATAATGATTAGAAACCACATAGATGTAAAAAACTTCAGCTCCCTAACCCTGAACCAATAATCTAGATCTAGAAATTTGATGAAAGGATGTCAAAAGAATATGGGACTTAGTCGAAATTTATTATACGGTATGTATTTTATATACATAGTTTTAACAAGGAACTAAATATTCCACTTGAACATAGTTCTAAAATATTTTATATTCTTAAGACGTATCATATCTAGCCAAATAAAACCTACTTTCGTCTTTACTTCTGAAAGCCAAGGGGTTACAGCAGGACTAATAATGTCAACATAAGGTTGCTGCTTAAGGTTGGAGCATATGCTGTCTGTTGCAGCCCACCTCCCCCTTGGTTACGCTGGCTATTACTACTTAACCACAAATTTAATGTTCAATATATCGTTTCTTTTAAGATTTTTAAGTATTGTCTAATCTTAAACCCCCTACTAACATTTTTTGGGCAATTGAAGAAGAAATGTAGACGATTCAGAGGATTACCAAAAAAACGAGAAGATATTGCTATCTCATGGCGAATGTATAAAACGATTTATGAACTATTCATGTTCTGGTTTTCTTTGACTATTTGGTAAAAATCGTTGCCTGATTGCTGATTTAATTTGGCTTAAAACCATACATAGGGACAGAATATTTTATTTAAGTAAATAGAGTAAGAAAAGCAATATCGCATTAAGTTGGGTATTTTTCATATATCTTATTGTGGTGGCTTTTCACCTTTTTGAAAATGTTAAACCTAACATGGTTTTTTTCGTTAAATGACACTTGATATAACGAAGCCAAAAATAAAGATATTTCACTTCTTGTTGATTTGCAATTACAATTATCAGACTTCTCAGGTGATAAACTGTACATGGGCTCAAAATTTGGTTTTTTAAACTCAACATGGGAACACAAAGCACAGTTCCTTTTCTTTAAGTTGAGAAAGGCGTTAGACAACGTCATTTATCCTTAAAAAAATATTTTTCTAAGGATTTTTCGATAGCTGAAAGCACGGTATGATAATCCTACTTAAAAAAAAAGAGGAAAATCCTCTCTGTCCCAAAATCTACAGGTGTACTAGCTTACTTTGATACACAGAAAAAGTTGTCGGACAATTGTCCTACTTTATCTGAGTTTAGGAGCACACTTTTTTTCCTGAGCAGTGTGCGCCTAAGTACCACATATCAAATTTACGGGCATTTACATCCGACATACGTAGGAACTTTAACAACACTTCTGATAAAGCCAAGTTAGTTTAGGATTTCCCAACTATCTATCCCAGATACTTATTTCTTATCTGTCGAATAGCCACTTTTCAGTGTCAGATGACAATGTAGTATCTTTTAAAAGACCGATAAAAACAGAAGCCGCCTTTTATTTAATATCTCTGCATGTGATGCCCCGAAATTACAAAACTTAATAAACATATACTCTTTTGCAGTCGATACGGCAATATCTCCTATATCATAAAAAGCCAGGATTATCGTGTTGAAATTGCAAAGACATATGGGGTAAAAGCAGATGTTACTTTGGAAGATTCATTATATTATTCAAAAGGACAACAGAAAATTAAAAGTTTTCTACTCAATTCTCAGCAGAAAAAACAAACGTTACTTACATGGAGACTTAAAAAGACAGAATGTGACTGAGTCTGGTGATCAACTAATATTAGCTATTTAATTAAAACCTTTAAGACGTTAAAAGCGAATTATTGAATAAAAACTTACTGAACAGTACACATGCACGTTCAAATGATAATGATACATACAGACTGCCAAACTGCCTGTACAATAACAATAAGCCATTGACTAGCAGATCACAGTCAATTGAAGCAGACTTCACCTCAAAACAAAAAAGCCACAGTAAATCTAAAAGACACCGACGACAAAAAAAGGATAGAATCCCCAAAAGTAAAAATTATCTATCTTGGGATTAAATTTGTTCGGTTTTAGATTGTTCGGTCTTAGAAAGCTATATTAACAATAAACTCTTATTAACCTTGTTTTTTTAATAATCAATATTTTAACAACAAAATTTTGATATAGGGTACATAAAAAGACAAACCTCAAATAGGTTGTTTGTATATTTATGTAGAGAAATTAAAGAATGCTTTCCACAAACTGATATAAAAAAACTCAAGCAATTCTACATTTAAATTAAAAATATACGTTTTATGTTTACAAAGTACTTAGAGTTTAATATAAACAAAAAATAAATTGACTAAAGAATTAACCGAGAAACCCCAGCTTTGTACACGTTGCGGCGTCTCCGATGGAACTTTATTTTGAAAGTATTTCTATTGTATTAATAAATTTTGTTAAAGTATATAAATAGGAGTCGGTGTGTTGTTTTGCAAATTATTCAAACAAGAAGCCGTAGGCGCTTTGTCTCTCAGTGACATAAGCCGTGGAGGTTGGCGTCCTCTCCTACGGTTTCAGCGCTGGCTGGTTGGTTTATATCTTCTAACTGTTTGATTTATTTTCGTTCCATTATAATTAGGTCGTTGACAAAATTTGTCAATTTTTCATCAAAGGAAAAGTTTAGCTGAAAAAAAATATTCGTGAATCTATAGGGGCGCAGCGTACCTATACTTTCGAGGACCCACTCACAAATGTCCCGATGACGGGTAGCTGAACTCATTGTTTTAGATTTTGAAAAAGACCAGAGCATGGTCGAAACGTCAATCCAAAAAACAAAGGTTGGAATAAATCTTTTTGAATATTTGAACAAATTGGCTTATTTCCAAGAAAAACTTTCCCAAAAAAATATATAAGAAGTTCTAAAATCCCAAATCTACAGGTGTACTAGCTTACTTTGATACACAGAAAAAGTTGTCGGACAATTGTCCTGCTTTATCTGCGTTTAGGAGCACACAATTTTTTTTCCTGAGCAGTGTGCGCCTAAGTACCACATATCAAATTTACGGGTATTTACATCCGACATACGTAGGAACTTTAACAACACTTCTGATAAAGCCAAGTTAGTTTAGGATTTCCCAACTATCTATCCCAGATACTTATTTCTTATCTGTCGAATAGCCACTTTTCAGTGTCAGATGACATTGTAGTATCTTTTAAAAGACCGATAAAAACAGAAGCCGCCTTTTATTTAATATCTCTGCATGTGATGCCCCGAAATTACAAAACTTAATAAACATATACTCTTTTGCAGTCGATACGGCAATATCTCCTATATCATAAAAAGCCAGGATTATCGTGTTGAAATTGCAAAGACATATGGGGTAAAAGCAGATGTTACTTTGGAAGATTTATTATATTATTCAAAAGGACAACAGAAAATTAAAAGTTTTCTACTCAATTCTCAGCAGAAAAAACAAACGTTACTTACATGGAGACTTAAAAAGACAGAATGTGACTGAGTCTGGTGATCAACTAATATTAGCTATTTAATTAAAACCTTTAAGACGTTAAAAGCGAATTATTGAATAAAAACTTACTGAACAGTACACATGCACGTTCAAATGATAATGATACATACAGACTGCCAAACTGCCTGTACAATAACAATAAGCCTTTGACTAGCAGATCACAGTCAACTGAAGCAGACTTCAACTCAAAACAAAAAAGCCACAGTAAATCTAAAAGACACCGACGACAAAAAAAGGATAGAATCGCCAAAAGTAAAAATTATCTATCTTGGGATTAAATTTGTTCGGTCTTAGATTGTTCGGTCTTAGAAAGCTAAATTAACAATAAACTCTTATTAACCTTGTTTTTTTAATAATCAATATTTTAACAACAAAATTTTGATATAGAGGACATAAAAAGACAAACCTCAAATAGGTTATTTGTAGTAGAGAAATTAAAGAATGCTTTCCACAAACTGATATAAAAAAAACTCAAGCAATTCTACATTTAAATTAAAAATATACGTTTTATGTTTACAAAGTACTTAGAGTTTAATATAAACAAAGAATCAATTGACTAAAGAATTAACCGAGAAACCCCAGCTTTGTACACGTTGCGGCGTTTCCGATGGAACTTTATTTAGAAAGTATTTCTACTGTATTAATAAATTTTGTTAAAGTATATAAATAGGAGTCGGTGTGTTGTTTTGCAAATTAATCAAACAAGAAGCCGTAGGCGCTTTGTCTCTCAGTGACATAAGCCGTGGAGGTTGGCGTCCTCTCCTACGGTTTCAGCGCTGGCTGGCTGGTTTATATCTTCTAACTGTTTGATTTATTTTCGTTCCATTATAATTAGGTCGTTGACAAAATTTGTCAATTTTTCATCAAAGGAAAAGTTTAGCTGAAAAAAAATTATTCGTGAATCTATAGGGGCGCAGGGTACCTATACTTTCAAGGACCCACTCACAAATGTCCCGGTGACGGGTAGCCGAACTCATTGTTTTAGATTTTGAAAAAGACCAGAGCATGGTCGAAACGTCAATCCAAAAAAACAAGTGTTGGAATACATCTTTTTGAATATTTGAACAGATTGGCTTATTTCCAAGAAAAACTTTCCCAAAAAAATATATAAGAAGTTAGCCAAAGAACCGTTTTAAAAAATATATACTTCCCTAAAATTTAGAACCTGTATCTCAACAGCAACTAGGAAAAATTTTTTTTGAGCATGCAATTTATGCCTTCTTTAAAAAAATAAAACAGGTCAAAAGCTCTTGCCTCGTAAAAATCCAGGATTACATGACTAAAGAATCAAAAGCATAGAATTTATGAAAAGACATAATTGCGAATTCACTGCAGTAAGAATTTTCCGTAAAGAAAGGAAATACAAAGCGCTCCTTACTATCGCAAGTATTCTAATAAAATCCCGCCAGTAATCTTTAATAAAATATAATATACCTTCAATTAATACTGATTATGTGCCCAGAGATAATCTTTTCGAAACAACTTTTTGTAGTAATTCCTCAGTTTCCGGTTATCTATAACTTATATATTAAAACTCCGACTTGGTTAAGAACGTTCAAATCGACTACGGTTAAGAGTACCCGAATCAAAATTATATTAGAGAAAAGAACTTGTTACTACAAAAATTAATAGGCTAACGGTAACTAATAATAATAATAAATTCATAATATTAGATATACAAGTTTAACATCGCGAGTCGATGTTAATTGAATATTAAAAATAGGTAAAAATGAATCAGACAAAAAATACTTTGTAAAAAGATCAAATTTATAAAATTCTATAATAATAATAATACCGTTCATTAAATCCATACAAAAGATACATGAAATATTTCAAACAAAATAGAATAATATACATAGAAGCAAAAATTTTAATATAAAGCAAAAATAGAATTAATAAACAAAAATAATAAACGTTGTAGAACCACAGAGTCATGTCTTAGGAATGCTCGTGAGTGATGTACATAATATATAATAGTAAAATTAATAAACAAATAATAAAATAAATTCTATACAAATTATATAAAACATGTTTTAAACACTTTGAGTTCAAATCGAGAATATTTGTTATATTGAGACAGATAGTTTAAGTCAAATTCGGGGATTAAGATTAGCCAAGTTTATTACTTTAGGGTTTATGTCTATTTTGATGAGTTTCTTATTTTTGTTTTTGTTGATAGCTAAACTAGATATTTTAAAATAACTAAATTATTAAAAATATTGCTGTCTAGTATTCATTTCTGAAGCGAACTCTAGAATTCACTTCTGAAGCGATGCAGCCTTATCTCGAGTTTTATATGAGTAATTACTACTGATAATTTTAAAATTGTTCTTTTTTCTATTTTTAGGGATATTTCGACAATATATTTCTTGAATATCTAGAAGTTTACTCTGCCTAAACAGCAAATCTGTTGAGTAGGTTTTGGGTTTCTGGCTCTCCTTCCCAACCTATTATGCCATAAGACAAATGAGTTTGAAGGTAATGCTTTTACTGACGCGTATCAAGAAAGTCTCGTACGTAAATAAATTTTTCCAGCAGTTAATAATACTTTTAATTTGCATATTCCATTTAAGATGACAATCAATTACTATCCCAAGATGTTTCATGTTAGAGGTTTGAGGGATATCTATAATGTCTACTCTCAAATGTCCTAAATTTGGAAGATAATTTTTGTACTATGTAAATGGTGTATGGTGGTGTAAATATATTTTGTTTTTTTCCGAATTCTACCAAGACAAATACTTAAATAAATCATTTAATTTTTTATTAATTGGGAATAATTTTAAAATTGAATAAAACTTTGTTATTTGTCTAATGTAGGAACATATTAACGCGATAAGAACTAGTATATAGTAGAGACTGGATTCTTTTTTGATGACCGCTAAAGCAAATATTCGTGTTATGTTCAAGATATTTTATATAGTAAACAAAATACATTGTTTTAGCCAACTTCTCCAATTTCGTTATTAAAATTTAAAACGAGTTAGTTCAAATACAATACTTCTTCTTTCTTTTTTGTTAGTCGACAATTTGTTGTTTTTTTAACTTTAAAAGGCCTAATAGAGTAAATTAATTCGCCAATATAAAACCAAGTAGTTTTCTTTATATATTTTACATTAGAAGCAATCTTGCTTTTATATAAAATAATTAAGTGTCTTGTTTATAAATGGCTAAGAATTTTTATTTGAGTTTTCTTACTATCTATTCCAAACTATTTCTTGTTGCAATCCTAGGACTTTATTTTTCTCTCAAAAGCAAAAATACTAATGTTAAGCTTTTCATCTTCGTCGTAATTTTGCAACTTACATGAATTATATAATATAATAATAATAATAATAATATATATTTCCAAAATTTTTCAGAATTTTCTTAAATTTAGACTTAGTTCACCGCCTTAATGGAAATATATAGGTTACCCACTAAAACCATTTAAGGTCAGTGCGTGGGTGTATATAACATTCACATCGCTGCAGTTCGACTCTAAAGTGGAAAACAAACATATAAGTGGACAAAAATCAAATAAATTCAAAAAGTAAAAGTAAAATTAATACAACAGTAACAAAAAAAAATAAAAATTCACAGTTTGATTGAACACTTAACAATAACAGATCTTGTGAGAGGTATGGGAATTTTTAAGATTTCAAGTTTTATGTAAAGGTTCAAAAGTAATATTTTGAACACTTAGAACCTTACTATGCCAATTCTACAAAATCGCGGATGAGTTTTCTTGGTAAGGAAATAAGTCAGTCGCCTGATTTCTTTTTGAATGTTTTTAGATATGTTTCCTTTCTAATTATTTCAGGGACCGTAATGTACCTATGAAGAGCTAAAAAATAAAATGATCGTTGTGCGAGTGTTTTATTTACTTTAGTAGTTTTCGTTTCCCTATGTTTTTATATCTTGTGTTATAAGTATGAGATATTTTTAGTAAATTATTGTTATTCTTATGCTGTAGACTGACGGCCTTGACACAAAATATTTGACGAATATCCATCAGTTGGCTGTCTTTAAAAACAAGATCGCTGGAGAAAGTACTGTTCTTATTATACATATTTTTTATATGTAGTTTTTGTATTACTTCTAGTTTAGTTAGATGAGTTCTGTAGGTTCTACAGCATGCGCATATACCGTAATTTAACACAGAATAGACCAATGAGTAATACACAGTTCTTAGACTGGATATTGATAAAATTGATTTGAGTTTTTTAAAAGTATATAAAATTAAACGTGGTTTTTTGATAAGTAAATTTATGAGAATATCCCACTTTAAGAATTTGTCAATTTCTATTCCTGAATATTTTGTATGGGTAGCCTCCTTAATATTCAAATTTTGATGATTTTGATTAACCCTTCAACGGCGAAATTTAATTTTTTTGAAAAAAACCAAATATTATTCAATAACTTTTATTGAAACACATTATTAAACATATTTTGTCTTAAATTTTTTTTTCAAAAATGCTTAGTTTTTGAGAAAAATGCCGTTACCAAATCGTAACACTAGCCGCTTCAAGGATACAAAATTTTTAAAATAACTATTTTGTGTGAAAAATAACATTACATTCTAAGCATAATCCTAAATCACATTTCAAGCACATAGTACGGACACTAGACGTACAGCCTTCCCCAGCACATCGGCGCACAGTGGACGATTTGACCAATTTAGCGAGAATTTATTATTTTGATGGAAATCAAAGTATTTTCAGAATGTCTTAGAACATACTTAACTAGACGCACTAGGAAAAATAAAAGAAAGATCACACCTACCTTTAGGCTTGGTTTAGCTGTCGCCAGTAGTTGTTATACAGACTAACCTAATTGAATCATTTATCTGAAAAATAACACAACCTAACGTAATTTAACCTAATATAACGTGAACTAACCTAACCTAATCTAACGTAACGTAACCTAATCTAAGTTATCCTAACCTAACCTAATTGAAGCATTTATTTGAAAAACAACGGATGTCCAAAAATAAAGCTTAATATTTTTACAACACATTTTTTACAAATTGGTGATTTTTCTAAAATTATCAGTATTTCTTGCTTAAATTTTATGTAGACAACAGGAATTTTTGCACAGTAAAATGTGCTGGAGGTTTGAAGAAAGTAATTTGCTTACTAAAATGTTATAAAAATTAAATTTTATCAGAAATAGACATACGTTGTTTTCTCAAATAAACGGTTTCCATTTTTAGCTATTTATTAATTTACGAATGTCTTTCACCTATTTCTTATTTTGAAATTGTTTTCATTATTACACTGCCTAGTACAATAGTGCTAATTGTCTTTCACTTACTTTTTAAAGTCACTATTTACGTTATTTATTCTATGTCCACTTCACATTTCAGCAGAGACAGCACTTCTTCTGACATTGCTCCTTTATTCGTCTTGTAAGGCAAGGGTCTTAAAGACGATATTATTGGATCTGAAGAAACCCACATGTAGTTGAATATATCTATATTTGTATTTCTCCGAGAAGATTTTCTTGAATGGTGCTCACGTATATTGCGGTAGTCTTTATTGCGAGCTTCTTGCGCCTCTTCCGATAAGTGTCCAATTGCCAAAATTAAATGGTCTATTACATCAGCCCCATGAATAAGAATTTTATGCACACTGGCAGGCATTTTATACCAGTTGTAAAGATCTATATAAAGTTTCGCGGTATCCATAGAATACCTTTTGAATGTTTCTTTTTTTATCTTAAATCCACTCGATAATGCTTGAAGAATGTTCCCAAAACGACATATAAGTTCTTTATTTACACCTGTAATTTCTGCTGTTTTCTGGTAATTTGCAAAGAAGCGTCTTGCCGTATTACCATCATTACTTGATCCACTGCCCTGCTTAGGTTGATCTACGATAAGACCTGTTTCTTGTCTGAATTTTTCAATGATCATTTTCTTCCTTGCAGCCACTTGCAGTTTTCCTTCTTTATCCCGAACTTGCCATTTTTGTACATCTAAACGGTAAGCTATATGCAAAAGGCACTCGAAAAATCGTATATAAGCATGTAAAATTGAGAGACCAAAATTGTAAAACTCTGGTTTTGGTTTGAACTTTTTGACTGCTTCGAGATCATTCATATTTTTTGGGGAGGCTCCACATATGTAACATACCTGTGAAGAAGTATCTGTCAGGGAGTTACAAATCTTTCCATCAATCATTGTCATTACAAGGTTGTGTGTAACGTGAAAAGTGTGATTGTCCAGAGATACTTTTGTAGGTTGAAGTGCCTTAATTTCAGCCTCCATGCGGCAAATTTCTGCTTTGGTGACTTCTTTAGTTTCTTTTATGTATTCAAAACGGATCGGACGGCAATATCGAGTAGAGGAAACACGTGGATTATGCCATAAGATAGTTTTGTCAATGTGTACCTGGCCTGAAAGTTGAATAGGTACAATTGAAGTTAGAAACAAGTTTTGGTCAGAAACCGTTTGGTCGCAGAATTTTTGTTTGTATTGTTGTTGACCGGAACTTCCGTCGAAACCCCACTTATGTATAAACACTAAGTTTGAAACATTTTTATCTGCCAACTGTAGAAAAGCCTCTTGTTGTACTTGTGCCAATCTTGTGGTAGTAGAATCTAACAAAGTTTGCAGTTTTATTTCCGCAGACTTCTCTGTAAACGATGTTGAATCGTCCGAAGGTAAACACTTCTTTTTAGCGTCTAGGAGTAGATCATAGCAAGGTAGAACACATATACCTTTTTCCCTCAAACGATTTCTTAGAGTCTGATATCCGTTTTTCGATAGTCCTACTTCTATAGAAAGAGCCAAAGCTTCTTCTGCAGAAAACGTTTCTATTTTTGTCCCGAAACTAGCATACGCTTTTTTAAACTTTGAAGCTCGTTTTGAAGAAGTAAGTACTGCTTGTTCAACAACTTGCGCCGCATCCCTTTTGCCGCAGATATTTAGGCTGGTTTTTGCAGCAAATGCTAACTCTTCTGGGCTGCGACTATCAATCAGATCTTTAATTTTTTTTTGTTGAGTCTTTTTTCCACTTTCATTAAAAGACTTGGTAGGCCTACCAACTAAGGATTTTTTCGTATCATTTAATAAAACATTTATGCATCCATTAACCCACGTAGTACAATTTTTTAATAACACATCGTAAGTTCGATGTCACTTTATCCACCTCTTTTTTAACTCCCCAAGAAAGTTTATTGCTGTACACTTTAATAATTTTTCGGTATTTTTGTCGCAATTCACTAAATATAATTTGTCCTTTAATTTATTAATAACTATGGTTCTGCTTTCTGGCGACTGAAAACGCAAAGGACCTTTATCACGCAGCGCTTCAATAAGAACTTTACGTGGTACAGTTGAGGTGGAGCCCGCTGAAAAAAAAACATTTTTTTAAGCTAGGCAACTTTCGGCAAAATTTTACTTTAAAACCATAAAATATATAAACGGTTTTATATTGTCGCATATAAATAATTGCGCTATGTTGAACTTTTATGACATATTTTCTCCAACGAAAATATTCTTGCTATCAGATCATTTAAAAAATACACCATTTTCAATGCTTTATAATACATTTACTAGAACAGAATAATTTAAAAATGTACTCTATATTTTAAGTACATACCTAGGTCTTCCATATCCAGTATTAGTATAACCATTAATTTCTTTCACAATAACACAAATCACCTGTTAGTAGACGGATGGTGTCATGCACTATTCGTTCCAGAAACTCGATAAAGCAATCAACATTTGAACTTGCGTAATCGAGTTCTTTTATATGAGAAAACAAATGCGCGTGCTTGATTAAGTGAGAAGACAAGTTGGCTGTGCAATAGCAGTGGCGTTACATTGTTTGAAGGTATTTGATATTTTGAATATTTTCCCGCTAATTGGGTCAAATCGTCTACTGTGCGGCGTCTCTTATTTTTCGGAACATTAGTAAGTAAGTGGTCAGTTCTATCATATCTAAGGTCATCAGAAACCCTGTTGAGTGATACACTTGACTTGGAAGTTGTAGGTCTTCCGGCACCTTTGGAAGCTACACCATACCTGACAAGATAAGCCTGTGCAATCTCCCGTCTAAACTCTAACTGGCTTAGAGGCGCTTTTTGTTTGCGTTGTTTACTAATGCACCAGGCATTGACTATGGCAACATCCAATAACCAAGTAAAAATTGACCACCACCACTTTTTTCGGCGTACTGAAACTCTGTACCTAGAGATGTGCTGATCCATTAGATCTGTACCCCCCATACAACGATTGTATTCAGAAATTATGCTAGGCTGCGGTAGCTGGACAATTCTTTTTTCTGCTTGGGAGTACCGTTTCACTTGTGTTATCGGTATGACACCATGACATGTCGAGGCTGCTGTCACTACATTATTATCAACCCATTTAACCACCAATATCCCATCTTCTTTATCAAGAACAGACATAATATCGCCTCTTTTTTGAGTTCTGAGTATGTTATTCTTTTGGGGCAAAATACATGAATTTGGAGTTCTGTTTTCGCGCATTGTTCCTGTACCATCATATCCCCTCTGTCTTAGATGAAAAAGCAGATTAAAATTAGTAAATAGATTGTCAAAATAAAATTTGAAGGGAAGCTTTTTCAAATTTGTGGGGAACTCATCTATCATACACATCAAAGGAGCTGCACATTTTCCAAAATCTTTTTCATAGGTATTGTTAGCATTTGGATTTTCCCTTGGTACATATCAAAATTAACAAGATAACCGGACACGGAGTTCAGACACCACATTTTATATCCAAATCTTATCGGTTTCCCCCGTATAAATTGTTTACATGAATGCTTTCCAAAATACTTTATCATAGATCCATCATAGTCTAATTGCTGTTCTGGAACCCAATTCTTGATGAATTTTGACTTGAACATGTCCATGAGAGGCCGCAGTTTCCACATTTTGTCATTGTGAACCGGCTTCGTGTTATCCGCGCAATGCAAATATTTTAATATTTGACGAAACCTATCTGTTCTCATGGAATCATTAACCATAATATTTCTCATGTCTTTCTGAGAATCCCAATAAAAATCTCTACCAGGCAACTCATTATAGCCAGTTACAATTAAAATACTAATGGCACATTTCATTTCATCAATCGAAATTTTTGGGTCAGGTTGATTACAAAAAAGAGCATATTTCCTAGATTGAGCTACAAGCAGTTCTATGACTTCATTGTCCACAAAGGACTCAAATATTTCTAGATTAGTCATTTCATCATACCTGCTATAATCGGGTTTAGGAAAAGGTCTGATTACCTCTTCAAGGTCACCTTGAATCCATGATATTTTTTCTAGCCCAGGTCGCAGTATTACTTCGTCAGGTTCGGGTTGGTTGAAAGTCACATTACCATGTACAATTATTTCAGCTTTTTGTCTCAACTGACGTCCGCTAAGGTTGTCCAAAAATCCGCCATCATCTTCGTTCCCGGAATCCTCATCCGTCAATACGTTGGAGTCAGGCGGCTCAATATATATTGCATCTACGGCTAGGTTATTGTCATAGGCCATCTGAGTAGCCTCTTCTACTGTAAATCCCTTCCTAAAAAACAGCTACATGTAAAAAAGGAACGGTTTTCATAGGTCAATAGATAAGATACGAAATTCATCGACAATGAAACACTGAGTCGTTATCCCGTCGCCCTCGTAATCCAATTTTCGGAAATAATTTACCAAAAGCAACTCTTAAAAATAACATGTGGACTAAATATTACGAAAATATTTCAAATAAGCAAAATTTATTGCAAAAATATTTTAATTATTTTTGTCTCCCATAAACAGCGTGTGTTACCGAATCGTAACAACCATATATTTGGTTATATAATAAAAAAAATAAACTGATTTAAAGAAAAATTATGATGCAGTTCTAACAATTAACTCTAATACTACACTAATAAATAGTAGATATGCAAAAAATCTAAATGCAGTACTTACTCTAAACGAATATTCCATTCCTCGCACATGATTATTCACTTTACTTTTTTATTAAAGTTTTAACGCACAAAACAAAAGAACATTTACTCTGGATAGTCCGCAGCGTATGACTAAGTCATTCAAACACATCTAATGAACACGTGTGCGCGGTTTAAGCTCATTGGCCCCAAAACTGAAGCGACGTTGCCATATTTAGAAAGAACCCGATACCGTTACGTTTTCGTAACGCTAGCCGTTGAAGGGTTATTAAGGTTAATTTCAGTTAAATGAACTACCTAAACTAAATAATCCATTTATATATATGGTAAAAAGTATCGGTCCTAAAACTGTGCCCTGCGGAACGCCATACTCTACAGGATTTGGAGAGCTTAAATAAATAAAAAAATTATTATTATTAGTTAATAAGCCGCTTTTTGGTTAAGAGCCTGTAATTTTAAATATTTAAGGAAACTCTTTTTTTCACTAAAGGTATTATTACGCCTTCTTTTAGTATTGATTGAAATTTTCAAGCTTCGAAAATTTTATTGACAATATAAACTAAAGGTCCTTTTATAAAATCCGATGCTAGACGCAGATGTTCGGCCGCAATGTTTCATATCCTGGTGCTTTATTAGTTTTAATTCAAATATCGTAGCTATTACTTCGTTAGAATCTGTTGGTGTTAGAAAAAATGTATGTTCTGATATTTTTGTTGATTAAAATCTACCTTTGGCCTTTGTACTGCTGTTACCAATTTTTTTCCCAAACTTAATAATTATTAAAATGATTTGCTATTTCACTTTTATTTTCAGTTAATTTATCGTCCTAATATACTTTTTCAATTTCCTGTTTTTTTTCTTAATCTCCCTGTAAAATTGTTTAGTAATTTCTATAACTAGTCTGTCTTTGTTTTAAATATTAACTTAACAAAACAAAAGTTCCCTTCTGTGATTCTTATATTTGAATTCCTTTTCTCTATCTTGAATCTCATTTTGATGTACTCTATATAATTTTTGTTTCGAGTCAACAGATTTCATTAATCCCAATGTCATCCAAGGATGGCGCTTTTTATATTTGTTTTTACAAGTAATTTGTTTTGTAGCAACCTTATACCTTGTTTAATTGTACTAATTAAGCTATCCGTACATTCGTCAATATTTTCATATAAAAAATCGTCCCATTCTTGACATTCAAGATATTTTTTAAATATAGTTTTATCTAATATTTCCTTTTTGTTTGTGTCAGATTTAGGTACGTTATTTAAAACGTCGACAAATAACTGGGCCATTACTGGGAAATGAATAAGGTTAAGTCTGATCTTATGATATGACATTATACGTAGGATTTTTAAAAAATATATGGTCAATACATGTTTGCAAACCTCCTTGAATTCTTGTAAAATTATTAATTAGGGGCTTAAAACCATGATTGCTTAATAAATTTAAGCAATTTTGTGATATGACTTTGTTACATTAATGTCTATATTAATATCTCTATAACAGATATAAAGATTTTAAAAAGGATTCTAGATCTTCCGTTTTTTTTAAAAGTAGATTTAGCATTTCATGTTATCTAGGTTAACACATTCAAATGAAAAACAATTATTGTATTCATCTTTTACAAACACCACTACGCCGTCATTTTGATTGATGTTGTCATTATTATAAATAGCAAAATACCCATTCATCTGAAAAAAATTAAGACCCTGTACCTTTCACGTTTCCGTGAGGACTACTATATTATATATATATATATATATATATATATATATATATATATATATATATATATATATATATATATAAACTACTATACTGTAAAAAAATAATATTGGTTTAAGAAAATATAATGTTTGCAAGGTAATAAATATATTCTGTATTTGCGCTGTTTCCATGATTCTTTTAATCAAGCTAAGAATATAATCTATCTAAGTTTTATATCTTTTATGAACGTTATAAGAGCCTTAAAATATAAATATCACGTTTATACATCAAATATATTCCAACAAGAAGGAACAGGAAAAATAAATGAGGAAACTCTTGTTTATCATAATCGGTGTAATTTCGTTTCCCACTGTAATTTCCACACATTTATTATACACATGCAATTTTCCTACCCTATTACATTTGGTAGTAAATTATGATGTATACTGCCAAGCCCTAGTTAAACTTGGCATTTGGGAATCAAACGTACAGTATAAAGACTTTTAATAATAGTTCAACCCAATAAAAAAACCTTTTCATTCATATCTAAAATAAACTCCCAGAGCCTTTGATATTTTTTAAACTTACGGAGAAACCTTGTTGGTAAGCGCGAGATTTATGTAAACTAAAGAAATATCTAGGTATTATAAAAATACTCAAGTAGCTATGTAAATAGCTTATTGTGTTTCTTGTTTTTTAAGACCGCCATTTTGAATTCTGACCAGTTAATCCTTGTATCATATTGAATTTTGCTGCAAGTTATTAGGTCAATTGGATAAGAAGATTTTTCACATTGATTGCTTTAGACATTTTATTTGACCGCCATTTTGTTTCTCCGTCCTGAATTCGTACCACAGTTTTTCCAGTTAATCTCTATAACTTACTTAATATTTGCCAAATTTAAAATTTATCTAATAAGTAGTTTTTAGACTGTTTTTTTTTTAATACTTTATTCGGCCGTCATTTTGTTCCGTCAATTTGGATTTTTACCAAAATAATATCAGGTCATCCCCACATAACCCTCAATTTTTTATCGAAATTTAAACTCAATCGGGTATGTAGTTCCTAGTTACGCCGCGAAGTGATAGACAGGCAGACAAACCGACAGTCAGACAAAATGGAATTGAGAAAACATATTGTTTGGAATATAGGGACGCTAAAACGTAAGTATATGTATAACCTGCAGTTTTTTCATTTTGCCGCCATTTTGTTCTGTCATCTTGAATTCGTAACACAATTTTACCAGTTCATCTCTACTACAGTTAATTCTTGCACAAAATTTGAAATCAATTTATTAAGTAGTTTTTTTTAGGCTGAATTTTTAAATATTTTATTAAACCGCCATTATACTTCGTCATCTTGGATTCGTACCAAAATTACTAATTAATTACTTAATAATATAACACTTGAATTTTTGAAAAATTTGAGGTAAACTAGATAAGTAGTTTTTAGTAATCATTTTTTTTTACATTTAACTAGGCCGTCATTTTGTTTGGCCATGTTAGATTTTTATTAAAATGTGGCCAGATCATTCCCATATGACTTTCAGCCAATCAACAAGTCAATCGAATGAAAATTGGCTGCTATTTTGTTCCACCATCTTAATTTGCACACTTAATTCTTGCACAAAATTTGAAACTAATGTAATGAGTAGTTTATTTCAGGCCAATTTTTTAAGTATTTTATTAGGGCACCATTTTGTTTTGGTATCTTATATTCAAACCAAGATATTACCAGTTTATTCCTATGTAGCACTTGATTTTTGTGCAAAGTTGAGGCAAATTTGGTAATAGTTTTTTTAGTAATATTTATTTTTACATTTCACTACGCCGCCATCTTGCTCAGGCATATTGAATTTCTATCAAAATATTACCGGGTAGAACCCCATAATAGAGTCTTAATTTTTGACTAAAATTTGAAGTAAATCTGATAAGTAGTTTTTAAGCTATGCCGAGAACTGACAGACAGACAGACAAATCGACTGTAAGATCGACGAAATTGATAAAACTTATTTATTTTTTTTTTATTTCGTAAGGACGTAGCCGATGCACGCATTGGCCAAGTGGCCCTTCTGAAACGTACACTACAGAATGCTAAACATTCCAAATGGTACGAATTCGCATGCAAGGTCAAATAGATAAAGTAAAAAGTAAAATAGCCCCAAGAGGCATGTCGAATAGATATAAATAAAAAAAAAGAACACACAATAGTTCGTCAAAAAAGCAACACAATACATAAATAATTAAAATACAAGTGAATAAAAATAGATACAAAGTATATATAGATATAAAACAATCATAAAAGCAATTCGTTTAACCGCCTTTTAAGCTGTAAAGTGCTTAAACTGAAAATGTCATAATCAGGGAAGTGACGATTGTAATTGCGTACCAGTCGATCGACAAATGCGCTAAGCCCATAATTTGGACGATGGTATCTTTCAAAAAAGAGTTGAGATTACCTTGTTCTCCTAATAGGAACCAGAAATGCGACCGGCTCAAGCAACATCGGACAGTCAATATCTCCACTGAGCAGTTTGTGAAGAAAAACTAGAAGTGCCTTCTTTCTTCGAAACTCAAGTGTTTGAAGGCCACACAGAAGAGCTCTGGTATTATATGATAAACCCTGGTACGGAAAATTAAACTTATACAAAAGGTATTTGGCAAATCTATTTTGGACTTTTTCAATTTTATCGATGTGGCACTGATACGATGGACTCCAAACTGTAGAACAATACTCCAGAACGCTGCGAACAAGTGAGTTATAAAGACATCCAATTGCTTTAGTATCTGTGACATGTTTTGTTTGCCGCTTTATAAAGTCCAACAGCCTGAAACCCTTCAGTACAATACTATCAATGTGCAGACCAAAAGTTAAATTCTCATCAAAAATAACGCCCAGGTCTGTAAAGGAACTAACAACTTCAAGATTCACGTTATCTATGAAGTAGGAGGAGAGTACGGGTTTAATGCGTTTATGAAAACGGAGCACTTTACTGTTAGAAACATTAAGAAGAAGATGGTTAATGTTGCTACATTTGATAAGCTTTTCCAAGTCCGATTGCAGTGGATTTGATTCAGGGGAAATTGGTGAAAAGAATTTTAAATCGTCTGCATATAAGAGACACTTAGACACTTTAAAGCATGATACTATATCATTTATAAATAGTAGAAAGAGAATTGGACCAATATGAGAGCCCTGTGGGACACCAGATGTCACAACAACCTCTCTAGAAATTGAACCACATACGCTAACTCGCTGACGGCGATTGAATAAGTACGATTTTTTCCATTGCAGATAGGTTCCAGAAAAACCAATTCGCTGCAATTTGAATAACAGAAGCTGATGGCAAACCCTGTCAAAAGCCTTCGATATGTCAGTATATATAACATCGATCTGTTGACCAGCCTCAACCGATGTTGTTAAGTAATTCTGGAAAATGGCAAGATTTGTAGTTGTTGAGCGACCACTATAAAAACCGTGTTGCATACTAGTGATGTAGTGCTTCAGAGACTCAAAGATATGATCCGTGATAATTGCCTCAAACAGCTTTGGTATATGCGAAAGCAAGGAAATACCTCTGTAGTTTTTAATATCGCTCTTATCCCCAGATTTAAAGATCGGCATGAGAGTAAAAAACTTCCAAATTTCGGGAAAGGAACCCAGATTAAAAGATTTCTGAAAAATGTTACAAAGGGGCCGAGACAACGACTCGCAGCAACGTTCGAATAAAATAGTGGGAACTCCATCTGGACCAGCCTTTTTAGAAAGATCAAGAGTTTTTATTTTATTGCAGATTTCCGCCTCTGTAATACAATAGGTTGATAGTAACTTTCCCGAACAGCTTATAGGGCCAATTTTGCTAAAATCTAAACTACGGTGACGTGACTAGCAAGATTCAAAGTGAGTGGCGAAGGCATTAACGATGTTATTCGAACCAGTAATTTCCTCTCCGTCATAATTCATGACACTGGGCAGCCCAGAGTCTCTTCTCAAATTACGTACGAAAGACCAAAAACGCCTGATATTCTCCGAGATAAGCCATTCAGTTTGTGTGACATATGCAAGATAGCACATATCAGTCCGAAGCCTAACCTCACGTCGTATGTCGCAGTAATCAAAATAGTCAACATCTTTATTGGACCTTTTATATTTTTTGTATAGACGATTCTTTTGTCCAATAAGTTTTCTCAGAGGAAGGTCGAACCATTTCGGATATTTACAGTCGACTACCGTTTTCTTGGAGACACAATTATTGATACCTTCAAACAAGACCTCATAAAAGCGCTCAACCACTTTGTTTATATCAGATTCTACTGATAAAAAAGGCCAGTCGGATTGATTGTATTGTGATTGATTTGACACCAAGGAATGATAAAACGTGGATGGAAAATTAAGACTCATATGGGAATGACCTGATAACATTTTGGTAAAAATTCAAGATGGTGGCCTAATGAAACGTCAAAAAAATTATTACTTAAAAATTCAGCCTGAAAAACTGCTTAGTGAACTGACTTCAGATTGTGTGCCATAACTAATTGCAGTATAGAGATGAACTAGTAAAACTGTGGCACTAATTCAAGATGGCAAAACAAAATGGTAGCCAAATAAAATTTTTGTAATCTCAAAAAATCACCCTAGCAGGTTTTACATATCTTTGCGTTTTAGCGTCTCTAGATGCCAAAAAAAATGTTTTATCAATTCCGTGGGTCCACCTGTCGGTTTGTCAGTTCGCGGCATAGCTTAAAAACTACTTATCAGATTTACTTCAAATTTTAGTCAAAAATTAAGGCAATATTATGGATCTACCCGGTAATATTTTGATAGAAATTCAATATGCCGGAGCAAGATGGCGGCTTAGTGAAACGTTGAAAAATTATTACTAAAAAAACTAATTTACCTCAAATTTTGCAAAAAAATCAAGTGTTTCATAAGAATGAACTGGTAACATTTCGATATGAATATAAAATAGCAAAACAAAATGGCGGCCTAACAAAATATTTAAAAAATCAGTTTAAAAAAACTACTTATTAGATTAATTTCAAATGTTGTGCAAGCATTAAGTGTGATATAGAGATAAGCTGGTAAAGTTGTGTTACAAATTCACGATAGCGGAACAAAATAGCGGCCAAACAAAATGCTTAAAAAATTAACGTTAAAAAACCTCCCATTCAATTGACTGTAAATTTTGGAGAAAAATTAAATATGATATAAAGATAAATCGTGTGTGTCGATGTAAAAACTACACATTGAATTAATTTCAAATTATGGGCGAAATTAAGTATGGTTTAGGTAGAAACTGGTAAAATATTGGTAGAAATCCAATATGATGAAAGGTTTGAAAAGACAGTATATATATATGTGTTCCTAAATAACTATGCACTGAACTAAATTGGTTCACACTTCACTAATCCTAATAAAGGAAATATTCATAACGAGAGAAGTTCCGGGTAAAGAAAATTTACCGATTTTTTCTTAAGTGTACCGACCTGAACCAAAGA
>JAUTXW010001643.1:0-34513 GCA_030620095.1 Kuschelorhynchus macadamiae | reverse complement strand
GGTGATGTTTATACCTACTGGTTCGTTACGTATTGCTTGATCATGAAAAATTCTTCCTTAGCCAACATGTCATTGAATACCATCCGAATAAAAATACACAGCTGGGCAGTGTCTCTCATATCGGTGGATTCGTCGAACTGTAAAAAAAAAGTATGTACATTCCATGATATCACCTTTTAGTTTAGCTGCCATGTCCTGACTCATGACTTTACAACGCCTTGTGACAGTCGGACGAGATAACTGAAGTTCTCTAATAGCAGACATGATTTCTGTTTTATTTTTAAAATCTCCAAATAAAGTCTCACCCGCTTCAATAAATGCTTCCTTCACAACCGATCGAACTTCGAATGGTTTCTTGTGTTTCGCCAATATATGAGATATTTTAAATGACGCGATCGTAGCAGCTTTTGATTGTTTGGCTGGTCTTGTGAACATGGTTTGTTTTTTTTCAAACTCACGTACTTTTCGTTTTCTTAATTCACTCTGTGGCGGAAAATCCTTTTCATAGTTTTTATGAACCGTTTTATGATGCCTCTCTAAGTTACCACGTTTAGGTATTGCAACTGACGCACGACAAATAAGACAAATGCACTTATCCTCCACCATACAAAACAAAAATTCTTCCTCTCAATCGTTATTAAAATGATACGTTTTAGATTTCTTCGCTGCACTCATTTTGTACTATTTAATATTAAACTTTGTATCGACGTAGTATTGACTTCAAGTTGCAATTCAGAATGACTCCAATTCCTGGAGGCGCAACATTTATATCGGCGTGAACGAAAGTCTCGAATGTTCCCGTCAAACGCGCCGCCCGAAATTTCTAGAAAAGCGGCAAGAATAAAAACACGGCTTTTCTTTGACACGTACCTCGCGTTCTTTTGATAAAGCCGCCTTTTGCCGCTAGCAGAGTATTATTTTATTACGTAATAAATTTTTGTAGTTTAGTTAAGTACCTACTTATTAAAAAAATTTTTCTTCTCGAGATCTACTCAAAAAGCACTCGCGATCGACCGTTTGAACACCCCTGATTTAGACCAAATACTTTGTAGGCTAAATACTTAATGCTTAAAAGCGTTATAAAGGTTAAAGAAAATATAGATATAAGCAAATTCTACAAATTAACTACTTTTATCAAAAAACAAAATGTTAGCTTCAAAAGAAACTAAATATTTTTACAAAAGAAAATATATCGGATTTCACGAATAAGGTGCCAGATGATATATATGTTTTGTTGAATGTTGCGACTATTTTTGGGCTTGCAGAAAAGATGAATTGAATGAGTGATTGGAAGAAGGATAACATTCCAGTGAAGCTTATTTTTGGGAAATAAAAAAAACTGCTTTGCGCCGAAATCGTTAATTTTTTAAAAGCTATTACTATTAGTAAATTGAACACTTTGACAAAGTACATGTGATACCAAAGTTTAAACGTTTTATACGCATTTAGGTAACTAGATATTGGTGTTTGAAAGTACAAATATCTTATCCTTTTTCCACGCAATATGCAAAAATATAGGTAAAAAAAAACAAAAAAGGACATAATGAAATACTAATTTTTATTTTACATAAAAACTTTGTAAAACATAATATTAACATTCTTTTTAGATTTCTAGGTCACTGGTTTCTCTATTTGTTGTGGGATTTGTCAGAATTTCATCATAAAAGGGCCTGTAGTCTTCGGGTATGTAATGCACTATTTTGGAAACATCTTCCAGCTTCTTAGAGTTGATTGGAACTTTTCCATTTGACGCTTTCGAAGTAGGAAGGTCCACATTGTCTTGTTTCTTCACATTGAAAAGACCATAGGTGACACCATCAATAAATTCGGATGCTTTGATATAGCCTTTCAGTGCTTGGGTATATGTCAAATGCCTGTATTTTCTGATGGTAAAGGACTGTTTTTTTTCAAATTCTTTGACAGTCTTTTTGAAGTATTGAGGCCACCAGCCTTTGACATCAAGTATATCAGTATTATTTAGCCGTTGTACTTGAAAGCTTGGTTATTTTTTCTTGGAAGATTTAATGATTTCGTTGTATTGATCAGGAGAGTAAATCCTATCGAATTTTCTCAAAGAGCGCTTAATAACTGAAAAGTTTCTGTCGCAATGCAAAAAACTATGACCTCGGATGGGAAAATATTGATGGATTACTTGAAATTTGCCATTCATAGTCAGTGCAGTAAACAACGTAGTTAAAGTGTGGTTGCGGCTTTGTCCAGCGCACGCGTCACTAAAAACATGCAGAGTTTTTACTTCTTCAGGGATATATTAAGTAATAAAGTCAAAATCGCCGTACTGACTTCATTGGGACCTCGCTGAGCATCTCCCTCTGTGTGTGTGTAGAACACCGATATTCGTTTCCAAGACTGTGGATATTAAAAACGTAATACCAAAGTTTGCGCAGATAAAACATTTCCTGAACTGGCATTAAAGGAAGGGGCAGGTTATGCATATAGTCAAAAACTATGGCTCCAACATCGTTCCTTTCCTTGCAGGTCTCTTTGATTTCTTGAAGTTTATTGTAGAATTTAGATGCTCGTCTTTTATGAATCATAAGTTCTGCAACTGCGCATCTCTTTGCTGTTTCATTAAGAGCTGGTCGACTTTATTTTTGCATTTAAATCCTCACAGGTCGAGCAAACGTCCACCTGAGGCCTACCAAACCGGTATCCGAAGTTTTCTCGGAAATGTCTCAGATAATATTCGTACTTGACGACATTTCTTAAATCAGGATTTTCATTAATCAAGAGCTCGTACATCTTAGCTACGCTTAAACTTGCATCTAAATAGGTGGTTAACTTAGAGGAATAATGAGACTCTTTTTTCGGAAACGATTTTATCTGTTCATCAATTTTAGCAACAATCGAGAGATTCAGTTTATTTGCACGATTTGCATGCCTTTCTCTCATATCAACTGGTGCAGTTTTAGTTTCCAGGATCTTAGTTCGGCGTTGTACGACTTTATTGGAGAGAGCATGTAATATGAGCATATACGCGTTGCGGCAAACTTCAACCCTACTCCCACCTTTCATAGCAAAATATTTGAAAGAAGAAGTATTCTGTTTAGATTCCGCTGTAGCTGGACGATGTCTGGCAACATCATGTCTTTCTATTAATCCTACTAGATATCTTTTTCATTTTTTGGCCTTGCATTATAAACGATTTCGATGATTGAACGTTTCTCTTCATTAGAGAAATCGGCCATACATTTCTTACGACAAATGCAATCCGGCCCGGTTATTTTAGCATTCACTAGTTTACCTTTTTATGTGTAACAAACTCTGTCCCTTCGTGTCTTGCTAGCTTTTCTTGTTTAATTTCAGCCTTTTTATTTCACGTTCTTCCTCTGAATCCGTGGAATCTAACATTTCTATAATATACAAAGATTATTTACTATTTTTGTTAACAATCACTTAACACAAACTTTACCTCTAAATTTTAGATTATTAAAAATGAAATAATATTAACTAACTTTTAAAACACCTGTTTACTGGACGAAACTGCAAAACGAAGTGAAAAACATGTGTTTACGACGTCAGCGTTGTGATCTGGACGCGCATCTAGTAATGCGGTGAAAAACGATAACTTTCCAGGAATATTATCATTTTTCTGTAGGTTTGTCTGTCTGTCAGTTCGCGGTATAGCTTAAAACCTAACCCAAGTGACTTCAAATTTTGACCAAAAATTAAGGGTCATATGTGGATGACCTGGTAATGTTTTGGTAAAACTCCAGTATGGCGGAACAATGTTAAAAAAATTGTTAGAGTGGTGTATTATTTGGGGTTAAGATCCAGTAAAAAAAAACAAGTCTTTTTTTTTAAATTGTCGATGTTTCCCAACTTTATTGTTGTATCCTCATGAAACCTATATTATCGGTCTTTACCTACTCCGTTGGGCCGCAGATATTTCCCAGATTTTAAGCATCTAAAGGGTCTTCGTCAACCATCCTTGTGTTGTTATGTTAGAGTGGGGTATTATTTGGGGTTAGGAAGGAAATATCTGCGGATCAACGGAGTAGGTAAAGACTGATAACATGGGTTTCATGCAGGATATAAATTCTATGTGCCCTGAGGATGCAACAATAAAGTTGCGAAACGTCGACCATTTAAAAAGAGGCTTTTGTTTTTTATTTACTGGATCCTAACCCCTAATAATACATAACAAGGGTATCGTTAACGAAAGCCATTTAGAAACTTAATATCTGGGAAATATCTGCGGACCAACGGAATATGTAAAGACTGATAATATGGGTTTCAATTTAAGATGGCAAAATGAAATCAAATCAAATTAAATCAAATCAAATCAAATATATTACGTAGAAAATGTTTACAATATTACTTGAAAGATGATTGCCCACCTAGATGTATCATCTATGTGTGTACAAAACAAAAGAAATTTTGTTGTAATTACCTATTGCTAAATTTTTAAATTATAACCTATACTAAATAAATGATACTGCGTACAAACTAAGTATGTGGCTACCCTAAAATCATATAATTTCACACTAACATAAGCGATAGAATAATTTTAAAAATTATAGAATTTAAATAAGACTTATTTGAAGTAAAAATTTGCTATCTAGCTAAGGTGCCAGTAAATACCTCGATGTTTTGTTTCAAGAAAATTGTGATTTTCTTACTAAAAAGGTTTCTGTTCTGAATACGTCGGATATTAAGCGGAAGCAAGTTATAAAGTGTAGGACCAAAGTATGTCAGATATCTTTGGTTTCTTGTTCTGGAGAGGAAAGGAACACATACGGACTCCACCGATCTGCTTCTGGTATGATAATTATTTAGAATAGGTTGCAGCCTTAGTTCGGGATGTTTGTAAACTATCAAAAGTACTGATTTTACATAAAACTGTTGCAAGGTTAAAACTTGGGCTTCTTGATACAGAAGTTCGGTAGAGTATCTGGCTTTTTTTTTTTTAAATTACTTTAAGGAGATATCTTTGAGTTACATTTAAAACATTTAGTGTTGTATTAAATGCCCCTCCCCATATTGACAGACCGTATCTAATGACTGATTCAGCTAGTGTGATATATAATAATTTGAGGATATTGATTGGCATGATATTTCTGATTTGATAGAATTTATAAATTAGGTTACGAAGTTTTGAATTTGTACTTTCTATATGTTTATCCCACTTAATATTCTGATCAATTACAACGCCGAGATATCTGACACATTCAGTTTTATTCTGAAAATCAGTGCAGTGGCATGGTGTCTCATTTGATAAACCCTGGAGCGTATGCATTTTTATCCGATAAGTTAATTGTCAATTGGTTTTCACCCAACCATTGACGTACCTTTGCAAATTCAGATATGGTGTGCTCCACTGTAGCATTCCAGGTATACCCCTGTACAAGAAGAACAGTATCATCTGCATACGAGACCAGTTTGCTGGATGTAGTGAGGCAAAGGAGGTCATTAATATATAAGAAAAACAGGAGTGGTCCAATTACGATTCCTTGCGGAACACCACATTGTACTATTTCAAAACGGCTGTAATCATTTTGTACCTTTACACATTGTTTCCGATCTTCAAGATAACTCCTTATTAAGTTATGGCATAATCCTCCTATTCCGTGGTTGCTTAGCTTGTTTAGAAGAATATCATGCAGTACGGTATCGAAGGCTTTGGCCAAATCCAAAAAGATCTCAAGGGGTTTTTTACTTCTATTAATAACATTATAAATAAAGTTTGATACCTCATAAAGTGCGTCTTCCGTTGATCTTCCATGACGAAATCCAAATTGACTCGGAGAAAGAATGTTATGTTTTTCTATGTGGCTTATAATTCTGTCCCTTATACAAACTTCCAATACTTTTGCAATATTATTGATTAGGGATATCGGCCGGTAATTGCCCGGTAAATAAGTCTCTTTACCTTTATGAATAGGTATGACAACCGACTTCTTCAATTCACAAGGAATTATACCCGCCGAATGACGGACAAATAGAATTTTTAAAAATTCAACGTAAAAGAATCTTGTTCAATGGACTTTAAAAATTTGCAAAAAAAATAAATGTGAAAAGAAGATAAACTGGTACGAATTTAACATGACGTAACAAAATGGCGGTATGTGTCAATTTAAAAAGTATTTATTGAATTTATTTTAAATTATGCCTAAAAGTCAATAAGGTTGTTGTTAGGAACCCAATATGCTGGAACAAAATGGCGCCCAATAAAAATAAAAATACAGTATATGTAACACTTATACAGGGTTATTCACGCAACCCGTTCATTAAAAGTTTTTGATGATGCCATTTAGATAAAAATTTCAAATTTTGGGATTAAGGTAAGGTCAAGGGGTACTTCCTTTATGAAATATTTTCAACTTCCTGTCACTTCCGGTTTAACCGGAAGTTGGTATCAACTTGCTTATTTTAAATGGAACACCCTGTATTTTATGATATTTTTGGATTTTACAGAGAATTTTAATGCTATTTTATGTAGCATATCCTATACCTAGGTTCAAGCGTTCTTAAGATATTTGACCTTGATCCGAAAATGAGCCTTCGGGGTACCAAATTTTAAAATCTCATATTTTTGTAAGTTTTGAAAATATAATTTTCATATTTTGCAGACGATCGGTAAATAATCTTATGTTTCTATTTTTTTTATTGAATTTGTCTATTTTTATACAGGGTGTCCTAAATTCAGCTGCAAACATTCACATTTTCAAAGCCGCTAAAGTCCGTTTTTTTAAATGGGACACCCTATAACTTTATGCACTATCAAATGTAGAATTTCGTTTTCTATCGAACTGTATTAAGGTTCCCTATACCTAAATATCGTATGTATTTGCTTAAATGTTTATATGTTCCAATGGTGAGCCACGGAAAAACAATTGAGATCCAATATCCAATATGACAGATGATTACTATGCGTTATTTATCGAAAGCTATCAGTGATAAACTAAATCATCTAAATCGAAATGGAAGAATATTCAAACGCTGATATTCATAATCTATTTTATATTCATGGAGAATGTTATAAAATTTTGGAGAGAACGTGTCGTGTGTTTAATGAACGCCACCCTGATTTGCCGCCAATGAACAAGTCAAAATTCAAGAGGATTGAAACGAACTTTTTGCGTTTTGGTAAGGTTAAAGTTACAAAAAATGTTCCGAAACCAGTGACAAATGCCGAGGATAACGTAATAAACACATTAGCTTATTTCCACGCAAGCCCGCAAAGTTCAATACTGTCTGCAGAAAACGATTTGGGAATTTCTTCTTCATCTGTCCAAAGAATCTTGAGCGAACATCATATGCACTCTTATTCCTTCCAAAACGTGCAAGCCTTGAGACCTAGTGATGACGTCCAACGAGTAGAATTTGGCGAATTCATGTTTTTGAAAATTCAAGAGAACCCTCAATTCCTTTCAAAAATATTTTGGACCGATGAAGCGAAATTTTCTAGAGAAGGAATAACAAATAGAAGAAACGAACATTTCTGGGCAGCAGAAAATCCGCACGCTTTACGCGAAACGCGTTCTCAAGAGAGGTTTAACTTCAATGTTTTCGGTATAGTATTAAATGATCAGGTGCGGTACTGTATTTATGAAGACAATTTAAACAGTGATAAGTATTTGGAAATTCTACCAGGGACGGTTTCTGAATTTATAGAAGAAATTTCTATTGGTGAGCTGCAAAATTATTGGTATCAATTAGATGGGGCACCAGCACATAATTCCGCTGCAGTTTATCTCCAATTATCTCGAATTTTTGAAGATCGCTGGATTGGTCCCAATGGCCCTTGGAGATGGCCCCCGCGATCGCCTGATTTAACTCCAATAGACTTTTATTTATGGGGATTTATCAAAAGTAAAGTCTGTGCTTCCCCAGTAAATAACCAATAAGATTTACTGGACAGGATACGAACAGCTTTTGCCGAATTAGACAACGGACAAATTCAACGGGCCACAGCAACTTTACAAAGAAAAATTGAAATATGTCTTCAAATGAACGGACAGTTAGATTGCTATAATTTTTAAGGTCACTAAAACAAGTTTAGAACAGTTTCGAACTTAGTAGATATGGTTAAAAATAATGTAAAAAATTTATTACATTTTTTATAACTTTAACTTTTCAGAAACGAAAAAATTTCGTTTCAATCCTCTTCAATGTTCTCTTGTTCATTGGCGATAAACGAGGATGTTTTTCATTAAAAACATGGCACGTTCTCTCCAATATTTTGTAACATTCTCCGCGAATATAAAATAAATTGAGAATATCAGCTTTTGAATGTTATTCTATTTTAATTTAAAAGTTTCAAATCGGCTGTCATGTTGAATAGAAAAGCACAACAATTGTTTTTCCATGGCTTACTACGGGAAGGTGTAAGCATTTAGCAAATACATATGATAGTTTAATAAAAACCTGATTATTTCGAAAATGGTTATGAATAGGTATAGGGAACCTTAATACAGTTAGATAGAAAATTAAATTCTACATTTGATAGTGCGTAAAGTTATAGGGTGTCCCATTTAAAAAAACGGACATTAGCGGCTTTGAAAATGTTAATGTTTGCCGTTGAATTTAGGACACCCTGTATAAAAATAGACAAATTCAAAAAAAAAAATAGAAACCTAAGATTATTTACCGATCGTCTGCAAAATATGAAGATTATATCTTTAAAGCTTACAAAAGTATGAGATTTTAAAATTTGGTACCCCAAAGGCTCATTTTTGGTTCAAGGTCAAGTATCTTAAGAACGCTTGAACCTAGGTATAGGACATGCTACATAAAATAGCATTAAAATGCTCCGTAGAATCCAAAAATATCATAAAATACAGGGTGTTCCATTTAAAATAAGCAAGTTGATACCAACTTCCGGTTAAACCGGAAGTGACAGGAAGTTGCAAGTATTTCAAAAAAGAAGTACCTCCTGACCTTACCTTAATCCCAAAATTTGAAATTTGTATCTAAATGGCATCATCAAAAACTTTTAATGAACGGGTTGCGTGAATAACCCTGTATACTGTAACTATGCACTGAACTAAAGTGGGTCACACTTCGCCATTTCTGACAAATGGAAAAAAAATCATAACGAGGGGAACTTCCAGGTAAAAGAAATTTGCCGATTTTTTCGATACAAAATGAAACAAATTTCATAAAAAAAAAATGTTTTTTGGGTTCTTCTTCCTTTCTCTAAAAACTTATGGGTTCTCAGGTAAAAATCGGGCTCGTATTTGAATTCAGACATTACAGTAGACAAAAAAATATCAGTGACCGTCAAAAAATTTCAAAATGCCGAACAGTAAAATTAATTTTATTTATACCTAAATGAGAAGATGAATCCTTAAAATCGTTAAAATTAAACAAAGACCCAATACCGAAATATTAATCTAATATTTTTAAGATACATTACCAACCCACCACTTCCTCTCAAACTTACGTACGTTTGTCATTTATCAAGATTTATTAGTGTGTTTTTAACTAACCGTCAATTATAATTTTAAATCGTATATTATTCGGACGTTTAAAGAAATACGTTATTTATTTAAATGGGAAGCCTCCTCCACCCGTATAAGCGCGATGTCATCTCACATTTTAAATTTAAAGCCGTCCCACATCATGTCTTTTAAACAGATTTTAAGTATCTAACTTTTGGCTGCCTATATGGTAATGATTGACGTTACGAATTAAAATAAATGATGATCAATTTGATTTTCTCAGATAAGACGTATTTATAAATCTTTACAAGTGACTAACGTATTGGTACAAGTTGTGTTCTTTCTGAAGAGATGATAAAAGGGGAACTCTTCATTGCATGACCAATAAAGACTATAATTCACATACAATTGAGTTTTTTGTAAATTGAAGCTAATATGTCCTTTTTAACATAATAAAAACATACGAGTACATACCGAACAACGCGTACCGGAGTTCGATAAGTAGTCGAGTGCGGAAAAACTTTCCGCACGAGTTAGGTGCAAAAGTTTTTCTACCAGCGTGCGGAAAACTTCACTTTTCTGCGTTCATTTTAGTTTGGAAAGAGCTACTTTTACGCACTAGTGCGGAAAAGTAAATAACCCCATTTTTTTAAAATATACTTACTGATTTTAAATATTTAAAAATACATTGATACGCTGATAGTTAGCAAAATGATTTAAGAACATAAATTTGCTATAATCCTACTATAATTTCCAACAAAATAGTAAAAAATATGTAAAACGTGTTTTAAAAAATTGTTTAATGGCTCTCGTATTATGCCTTATAAAATCAATGCTAAGCAATAATAAACACCTGTTTTTTTTTATGTGGCAGTTTGAATCACCATAGACATAAAGCAAAAATACGCGTATCATTCATTGTCAATCAAAACCAATGTTGCTGCCGCTGATTTTTGGTGTAGTAAAACCTGAGTGAAAGTGTTTTTAATGGATTCTTCAGACGAGGATTTGCCAGAGTCGGTGTTGGAAGCAGCTAGAAGTGCAAATTTCAATCTACTACCATCAAAATCCCGTCATTGGTATGAGAAAGAATATATTCTGTTTAAAATCCGGTGTCAAACTAAAAGCATCACAACTTTGAAAGAAGATATATTTTGTCGAACTTTGCAAAATATGTAGGCCAAACGC
Organism: Kuschelorhynchus macadamiae; assembly: GCA_030620095.1. Lineage (NCBI taxonomy): Eukaryota > Metazoa > Arthropoda > Insecta > Coleoptera > Curculionidae > Kuschelorhynchus > Kuschelorhynchus macadamiae. The sequence goes on along the minus strand of JAUTXW010001643.1, from coordinate 23,921 downwards.
TTCCACTTTTCTCAAGACCGTCTCCACACTCTAGGTATCATCTTACATTCTCCAGAAATTATAATCGAATAAAAACTGAAAGGCCCTTGCGCCATAAATACTAGGAAATATATATGTCAGTACGCACGCTGCTTACAGTACAGATTATTTTTAACTCTATATAACTACCACATAAACATTTTTTAAATGCCTTAAATCGATTCATGATAACTTTATCGCAGTTTTGAGCGCGTAACTTTATAGGTGTCTTAATATGTGTCAAAAAAACTACAAGAGCCATTGATCCAATCCAAACCACAAAGCAGTTAAGCATTTATATTAAATAAGTTTTATATGAAAGCCCTTTTGTTACCATTAAATCCCTTTATTATTAGACAGTTTGCTCCTAACAGCTATCTTAAAACATTTTGGTTTTAATATTAACATCAAACAGTAATAAGTGCTTTAAAATATAAATTAAAATGTTTTATAAAGCCTTCTTAAAACTTTTTTTGTGAACAAATACTGATTGATGCGGGACAGTAAGGAAACCTATTACTATTCCATAGTACAAAAACGGATTTTCGTGAAAATAAGTGGTGAAATACGATTTAAATGGTCACTTCAAATATCAGAAGCAAGGTAAATATTATAAAATAAGGAATAGACAATTTACAACCCATAGAACGAAAGCTTTCACGGCTGTGGTCAGTTAAGAAATCATGGTTCTTGGGATTAGGCCGTGTCAAAATGGAATCACTTTCCGACGTTTCGCCTTCGATTGCACGAGGCATCTTCAGGGATCTTCACTTCACAAGATCGGAACACGGAATGATGAACTCTGAGAGACCCAGGCCGGCTATTTATAGTCGACCTGTGTTTACCGAAGCGTGACTCGGTGTAACGATCGGTTTCCACGTATGATGTAGACTGAAGCCCGTGTCTCTATTAAAATTGTTAGCATGCTTATAAATTTCAATAGATTCTCTAATTTTACGTTTATAGAGTCCCGAAACCGATGCAAGAACTTTGGTTTCTTTTACATTTATGACATGCCCAGTCGAATGTTGGTGTTCAGATACACCAGATTGTACAATTTGTTTCTTTCTGATACATCGTTCATGTTCCTTAAGCCTAGTCGATATGGATCGTCCAGTTTCTCCAATATAAACATCACCACAGGAACAAGGAATTGTATATACTCCTTCCGTTTGAAAAGGGATAATGTCCTTTGGCGATCTCAAACATTGTCCAATTTCTGTGTGTGTTGAAGATTGTACGTATGTTGGACCGGCGAAGTAACCTTGCAATCTTGTCTGTGGTTCCGTGTATAAACGGAAGAACTACATTTCCTATCGGTAATTCCTTATTAGTACCATTTCGTGAAGTAGGATTATTATATTTTCTAATTGATCGTCTAATATCATCAGTGCTTCCCTCTTAAAGCTTGAGTCAGTTTCTTTGTTTCCGATTGTAAAGAATGGTCACAAATCGCGAGAGCTCGGTAAACCAATTAATTAATGACTGATTGCTTCTGTGCTGGATGACGATGGGAATTTGTATTTGAGTACCCGTTCGTATGCGTTGGTTTTCTATATACAGAGTGTCCTAAGGAACCATCCCATTTCCTTTGTACAAGAACATCTAGAAAGGGAATCGTGCCTTCTGATTTAATTTTCATTGTAAATTTTATGTTAGCATGTTGTTGATTTAGATGATCAAGAAGCCCAGGGAGGTTGTATCTGAATCATGATTTTGGTTTTAGTGGAGACGACTCTGAGGTTTACTCCTCAAAAGCTTCCATGAAGATATTGGCTACCACCGGTGACAGTGGAGATCCCATGGCTGCTCCTGAGGTTTGCTCATAGAAAGTTCCTTGAAAGACAAAATACGTTGATGTAAGACATGCTTCAATTAGATCTAAAAGTGTGTTGTCAATACTATTATGGTGCAATAAGTCTGATATTATGGAAATTGAATCATTTATAGGCACATTCGTATACAGCGATTCTACATCAAAACTGACTAAGATATCTTTGGGATCTAAATTAAGTTTTTCTACAAAATGCGTAGAGTTTCTAATATATGAATGTGTTTTTCCTGTAAAATTATTAAGAATATTTGAAAGATATTTACCAATTTTGTAAGTAGGAGATCCTATTGCACTGACGATAGGTCGAAGTGGTACATTAACCTAAGTCGAATCTATCAGCTGCGGAAAGAACAGCAATAAACACTTTAAACAACAATACAGACATTTTGGTCCTTCCAGCGGACAAGGGAAATGCCACTGTCGTCATGGACAAAACAGATTACGTGAAGAAAATACAACTACTTTTGGACGACAACATCTACAGAGTGATCCAAGCAGACCCGACCAACAAAATTGAAAGACGGATAACCAACCTTATAAATGCATCCAACCTACCAACAGAGGATAAGAAGATGTTAAGGCCAAGCAGCTCAAGGATTCCGCGGTTCTACGGATTACCTAAAATACATAAAACCAAAATCATGGTTCAGATATGTAGACAACACTTTTGTAATATGGCCACATGGTCCAGAAAACCTCCTTGGGTTTCTTGATCATCTAAATCAACATGCTAATATAAAATTTACAATGGAAATTGAATCAGAAGGCACGATTCCCTTTCTAGATGTTCTTGTACAAAGGAAAGGGGATGGTTCCTTAGGACACTCTGTATATAGAAAACCAACGCATACGAACAGGTACTTAAATGCAAATTCTCATCATAATCCAGCACAAAAGCAATCAGTCATTAATTCATTGGTTTACAGAGCTCTCGCGATTTGTGACCAAAATTCTTTACAATCGAAAACAAAGAAACTGACTCAAACTTTAAGAGGGAATGGATATTGCACTGATGATATTAGACGATCAATTAGAAAATATAATAATCCTACTCCACGAAATGATACTAATAAGGAATTAATGATAGGAAATGTAGTTCTTCCATTTATACACGGAACCACAGACAAGATTACAAAGTTACTTCGCCGGTCCAACATACGTACAATCTTCAACACACCATGTCCATGACGACAGTGGGATTTCCCTTGTCCGCTGGAAGGACCAAAATGTCTGTATTGTTGTTTAAAGTTTTTATTGCCGTTCTTTCCGCAGCTGATAGATTCGACTTAGGTTAATGTACCACTTCGACCTATCGTCAGTGCAATAGGATCTCCTACTTACAAAATTGGTAAATATCTTTCAAATATTCCTTTTCAAACAGAAGGAGTATATGCAATTCCTTTTTCCTGTGGTGATGTTTATATTGGAGAAAGTGGACGATCCATATCGACTAGGCTTAAGGAACATGAACAATGTATCAGAAATAAACAAATTGTACAGTCTGCTGTATCTGAACACCAACATTCTACTGGGCATGTCGTAAATGTAAAAGAAACCAAAGTTCTTGCATCAGTTTCGGGACTCTATAAACGCAAAATTAGAGAATCTATTGAAATTTATAAGCATCCTAAAAATTTTAATAGAGATACGGGCTTCAGTCTACATCATACGTGGAAACCGATCGTTACACCGAGTCACGTTTCGGTAAACACAGCTCGACTATAAATAGTCGGCCTGGGTCTCTCCGAGCCCATTCAGTGTTCCGATCTCATGAAGTGAAGATCCCTGAAGATGCCTCGTGCAATCGAAGGCGAAACGTCGGAAAGTGATTCCATTTTGACACGATCTAATCCCAAGAACCATGATTTCTTAATTTACAACTCCACACAAGTCACCGTGCCAGCAATACAGCAAATCGTTTTCCTCTTCAAGTTGCATCAGACACTTAAGAGAAAAAACCTTTCCCCGTTAAGACTGAGGCGTAAGAAAATTGATTTTTTTATTTTTCAAGTAAACTACCCCTAATTTTGGCGGTAGGCAAATAAACTAAAAAATATTGATATGTAAAAGAACACAAATTGAACACAGTCGGTTCATACTAGGCTAGGCAGGAGTCATTTACAGTTTTGAAGGCTGAATGTAAATTTTTAGATCAAAACTAGTTAACATACGAAATTTGAGAAAAGTTGTTATTATGCCCATTTTACCGGAATTAAATTCTTGGCCAAATTTCAGTAATAAAAATTGATAAAAGCGGCAGTTCGTAGGTGCGGGAAGCGCGTCGGCAAGAGGGAATTTTATTGCGGAATAGCCAAGTGCTTGGACTCTTTACAATATAGTTTAGCGCATAATACGGCACATCCACCTAACAGTTTTGTATTAATATTGTTTCTATTATAGACTCTGATCTTATTAACTCACAACTTATTCAGATAAATTCAAAGAAACAGAAAGCACAGAATTTCATTATCTAAGTGCGCATTTTCATCATTATTTCGACAGTCGACAGATGACATAACACAACAAAAAGATGTTGCCGGAAGTCATTAAAATTAATAAAATTGTATTTTGTGTTGTGTTGTTTCAGGAAAAATTAAAAATCGGGAGATCGGTAGGACGAAGGACAAATACGGTAAATTCTATTAAAATCCAGGACGTCCTTCCAAATACAGGACGGTTGGCAACCCTAATGCTAACATTGACTATTCAAATACAAAGTATCACCGGGATACGTAGGTCTAACTGACTGTTATTGTATAAGTAAACCTCGGGTATTTGAGTTTATTATTGAAAACGTACGCATAAATGACACGGCAATAACCTATATATTACTTTTATACATAAACAAAGTTGTAAAGTATCAAATTTTACAGCCAGCTAAATATGTTTTCAGTATGAACTTGTAGTAACACAACACCAAAATTTACAAAAAGTACGTGCGCATATGTTTGCGTGAGTGGGCTTTTGTAATAATTGTGTGACATTTCGTCTAGCCGCTTTTTAAGCAAAATTTCTAGACGGAAATTTGAAGCGTCTGCTGGGCACATCTCGTTTCACTTTTTGAATCATACGATTTTTATTTGTGATGGCTGCAATGAATATATATTTTGTCTGCTGTCGCGGATATATCACCGGGCAGTTTGGTGGGTGTCCCAGGAGCCCAGAGCCAAACGGACCCACGCTAAAATCTTAATTAGACCACAAATACTAACTACACTCAGTTCGAAAAAAACTGCCGCACTTGATTTTTGGCCCAAATTCAATGGCTTATATCTTTCATTTTGAAGAATTTTTTTTCGTAGGTAGATAATACCTTAGTAGTAGTAGTAGAAGTAGTTAGAGGGAGGTCTAGAGACCTGACTGGTAGGCCTATAAGATCCTTTCAGTCTACCCCAGCTCCTCCCTCAACCACCACCCGCCCTCAGGTGTACATCCTCGAATCTGCCTGTCCTTACTATGTAAGTCTGCATATCCTTCCATGCAAGATCCTTAACTTCGTCCCTATGCAAGACCGTAGTGCCGAAAATATCTCGTCGCAGTCTCGCTCGCGCTTCACATCTACACAGGAAGTGAAGCGGAGTTTCCTCCTCTTCCTGACACTCCGTGCAGATAGAATCTTCCTCAATGCCTAACATAAAGAGGTGTCTCCTCAATCGACAGTGCCCCGTTACTATTCCTACGATGGAATTTAGAGCTTTCCTGTCTCGGGCTAGTAACCACTCTCTTCGGCCCTTATCGGGCTTCACAATAAAGTCTTTAGCTTGCCTCTCGACCCCGGACTGGCTCCATTCACGTTGAAGTTCATGTTGTGCCCATTCGTCGAGTGCTGTCCTTATCGGCTGCCTAGTGATGCCTAAAGCTGGTTCTGGTCCTACATACGGGCTGGTGGCGCCGAGTCTAGCAAACTCACCTGCCTTCTCGTTGCCCTCAATCCCACAGTCTCTTGGCACCCAAACCAACTTCACTCTTTTATGTCGCGCCAACTGCTCTAGCCTGTCACCGCATTCCTGAACCAAAACTGATCCCGCCATGGGTGAGTCGGGCGCCTTAAGTGCTGCTTGACTGTCTGAGCATATGACAATCTCTCCCTCTGCCCCCTCTATGACTTCCTTCATCGTTATTGCCATTAGAATGGCATATACCTCAGCCTGAAACACCGTTGAAAACTTCCCCAAAGGGAAGCTGGACCCGGTTTGTCTAGCCTCAATATAAACTCCAGCGCAGAGAATTGCAACTGTGTCATACGTGAACCATCCGTATAGCAAACAATTGCCTCTCTGGAGAACTCCAGCTTGTTTCTCTCCCAGTCCTCTCTTTCGGGGATTGAGATACTATAACCCTTATGCCATCTTAGTCTGCCTGAGGGTCGTGCTACTCGGTAGGTAGATAAAAGGATCTCTCTTTCCACAATGTGGGAGATCCCTGCATGACCCACAACCTCACCTTTGGTATGCTAAGCTCCTGCATCCCCCATTCGCAAGTGCGCTGCCATAGCCTCTTTCTTAATGAAAGTCGACAATGATGGCGGCCCTAGCAAGACATCCAATGCTGCTGACGGCGCGGCGTCGTCCTCATTGCTCCAGTTATCGCTAAGCTAGCAAGTCTCCATACTATTGAGCCGTATGATATCCTGGGTCTTATGACTGCTTGGTACAGCCAGTTCATGTCCCTAGGACTTAGCTCCCAGGTTGTGCCTACCGCTCTACGGAGCTGCCAGAAGATCGCTATTGACTTCCTTATCTGCCTATCGACATGAGTCTTCCAGATAATTCATAGATAATACCTTTGTCTTCCAGCAGAAATAAAACAAATGAAAATGTTTTCAAAGATTCTTGGATAATAATGAAAAAAGTCGAACCATGCTTTTTTGCCATTTTTTGACTTGCCCTATGTATTAATGAAGGATTCGTATAGAAACTTTTTACACCCTGTATGAAAGACCCTTTTTTCGTGAGCTTTTTTTTTGAGTCATCGATTTAACTCTAAAATTGACTGAATTACAGCTTTTTTTGCTTAAACTTTGCCAAGCTACATGAATGTTAAAGGAAAAATTTAAAAATTGCTTTTTTTTCCTGTTTTTTAACTCATCCTATGTATTATTCGTGCATTTGTATCGAAAATGTTTACACTCTACATGAAAGATCCTTCTTCTAAGATATTGTTATTCTGTTCAATAATTTGTCTTCAAAATGTCTGAATTACACGAATTTTACAAAACTTTTTTATTAACGCAAAAAAATTGATAAAAAAGAACTTGAAGAATGGCTTAGTACCGAGTATTGTCTCCTCTAGCAACTCTGAGAGCTTCTAATCTGCGTGGAATCCCATTCCAGAGTCCCATTCTTCTGATAAAACATCTGCCAATTCTGCTAGGCTTTCAAGAGGCCTTTTGCGTGAACGCACCCTTCTTCCTAAGTTATCTCACAAATTTTCTATTGCATTCATATCGGGGCTTCTCGCAGGACATTGTAATGTGGCGATACGTGCAGTTTCTAGGAAGTTCTGCATTATTGCTGCGGTATGCGGTCGGGTATTATCCTGCATCAGAATAAAATTGTTACAAACTAAATCAGCAAGAGGTAACTAACACATACTGCTCTAAAATGTCATTAATGTAAATTTGCGCTGTCATTGACTGTCCAATGGTAAAAACATGAAGTGATGTACAGGGTGGTCCACTTAAGATGCTCCTATACTTTATCTCAATAAATAAGACACTGAGAAAAAAAAGTTGAATACAAAAAGTATAGTTTTATTTATAATATATTTATGTATACAGGGTGTTCCATTGTGCCAGGACAGTAATCAACTGTTTTCTTTTTAATGAAATGGTATGAATATTTTTAGAAATTCTAATTCTACGCTTGATTTTGAGTATTTTTTGGCATCATAGCATATGAAATTTTGAATAGTTTTTGAGAAAAATTAACTTTTCCAATTTTTTTTCGGATAAGCAGGTTTTTGGAAAAATATGATTTTTTCACACCTGAAGACTAAAATTGTGAATTTTGGTTATGGATCCATGGAAGTGGTTAATATTTAATACTCTGACCTATCAAGAGCGAAAATCCATTATACAGGGTGGTCACAAATGACCATAAAAAAAAAATGTTTTTGTAACTAAAATAACTTAATTTTTTTAAATAGAACACACTGTATTTAGCACTTTTATTGTGTTTAGGATTTAATTCTGCATCATTCCATATATATAATTTATATTCCAAAAATTAGTGGTTTAGAAGTTATGACCAATTTTCTATAATAATTCAGGTATTTTTGTTAAAAATCTAACTAAACCTAAATAATATCCTATTCTAAGTTTTTTCTTAACATTATAATTAAATTTAACATTAAATCAACAAGTAATGCAAGAAAGAAAGTAACTAATTATTTATTACAAAACATTTTCGACATAACCCCCGTCTTTGGCAATACAAGTAGTATAATACTACGGTTACGGTTTTAATTTTCGCAATAATAACATTTCTAAACGCGTCTTAATTTTACAAAATTATATATAAATGCTTCCACAGCACTACATAAACACGAAAGAGATATGGAACATGAATTTGATTTTTCGGGTACAACGGTCTTATCAAAAGAATAACATTATCATACACAGACATTCAAAGAAATGGTCGAGATAAAAAAAAGAAAAAACTACAGTAAACGATCGGAAAGACATTGACAATCTCAGCCAAATATATCACAGTCTAATTTAATTCAATTGTTATAAACTATTTCCATCATCATAATATTCTGTCAGACTCACATAAATACTTTTAAAACAACCCGTATCCACCAATACCACAATGTAAATATAATGAAAAAAATTAAATGATATATATAAAAAAAACAATAGAATACTTTAACCAGTGTATCACTTACCTCCACACTGCCAAGCAAGGCAAAATAACAGCTTTCTCAAGGTATGTACTGTACTATTTTAACTAAATGTTTTAATAATTTTAATGCGTGCCGTTATACCTAATGGTTTTTATTTTTTAACTTGCATATATACACTTTCTGTATTTAATTTTTAGATGTGCAGAAATAAACATTTTGAAAAAGCCTGAAATGGACAGGCGAAACGTCAATTAAAGTTTTTTTGTTTCAATCCACGAACCTAATTCCAAGAAAGTACTTGATATTTATAAATTGTAAGGTTCAAGAAGAGAAATATAATATATATATATATATATATATATATATATATATATATATATATATATATATATATATATATATATATATACTGGGTGATTCACGACCCACTGTACATACTTATGTGGTGTATAGGGTATCCCTAGGGTATATCGAAATGGATATTTAAATTGATTAATTCGGCTTTATTACCAAGATACAGGGTGATTTTCGTATTTTGGTAAAAATTTGTTCACCCTGTATCTCCTAAACTGCTTAATAGATTTTTTTTTAAATTTTGTACACAAACACTCTTGGTATATCATAACTTTTTGACGTTTGAAAAGTAGCAAAGTTCCAGGGCCGTATCCAGCCAATTCACACAGGGGAGGGGGGTTAGTTTTGAGACACCCTGTACATCGGAATTCGGTATTTTTAAATTTTTTTCTTAAACTACATTCATTTGTGAACAAAAATATGCCACCATCTTGAATGGCACACTAAAGGTTTTGTACGAAATTTAAATCTTTAGATAGAACATACCCCTTTTTTTAGCGGTATCTGTATTAAAGCTTTGAACTAAGTATAAAATTATTTCAATGATTGACTTTAAAAGAAAATTAAACTATCTCTACTAATAAAACACAGCCTTGTCGAATTAATTTTTATTTTCAGTAGCCCAAAAAAAACTAAAATCTACCCTAACACAATAACGTCTTAAAAGCTACAAAATGTTTTCAAAATGCATACCACCGGTGTCTCTACATTTTTGTGCACGCTTTTGTAGGTTTGCAATTGAGCGGTGAATCATTTGAAGGTTTTGTCTAACCTCGTCGCAATAAAAATGTATCCTATTTATTAATTGATCCCTAGTTTCGATTGGAACACTGTAAACTTTTTGTTTTAGATGCCCCCACAAAAAGTAGTCGGCTGGATTAAAGTCTGGCGACCTAGGCCAAGGATGTGGTCCTCCGCGTCCAATCCACCGATCATCAAATTGTTGATTGAGATAATTTCGAACATCAATTCCAAAATGTGCAGGTGCCCCATCGTGTTGAAACCATATGCCTCTTAAATTTACATTTTCTAATAAGCCCGGTAAAATGTTTTGTAGAAAGTCCAAATACACAACAGCCGTTAGTCGTTGAAGGAAAATATGTGGTCCAATTAAATGATTATTTATTAAGCCGCACCAAACAATCACTGAAAACTTTCGTTGAGAATTGGCCAATCGCAACGAATCAGGGTTTTCATCTGCCCATACATGAGAGTTTCTAGAATTAAAGACTCCGTCTCTTGTAAATTGGGCTTCATCAGTGAATAGTGCTCTAAAAATAGTTCTTCGATGATTTATTACCCACCTAGCAAATTCTAGGTGGATAATAATCTAGGGAAGTAGTCGCCTTCTTCTAATCTTTGTACCTCTTGTACATGGAAAGGGTATAAGTTTTCATTTTTTATAGTTCTCCATACTCTTGTCTGCGGTATCGCTAATTGGGCGGAAATTCGCCTAGTGCTTGTGGTTGGATCTTCCCTCACAAGGTTGAGAATATTCTCTTCTTTGACCACGTTATTAGCACCCACTTTTTCAACATGAAGATCGGTTGAGGGAAACTTACCCTTTTCACGCAATGTATTAAAGGTTGCGGCAAACGTTTGGTGATTTGGAATTCTCCGATCCGGAAATCGTCTTCTGTATTCTTCTGTAGCAGCCCTTCCATTACCATTACAAAATCCGTACACAAATACGATGTCTGCGTACTCAGCATTTGTAAATAATGGCATTTTTACAATTATTGAAACGTACAAACTTTTTGCAAAGAAAAAATTCAAATAAAAAATCTTTAAATAACAATGTCAAACACAAATGATTGAATTGTATGTACGTAATGTCATTTTTAAAATATCTGTCTAAATTCCAAGGCTTACTTTATTATTTTTAGGTATTAAAATTTATTTAATTTGTATTTTTTTGTAGGTTTTAAGGTTACGAAAAAAATAAAGGTAAATAAAAAAATTTAAAAAAAACAAGCTCTGACACGTAATTTGTTTACAATAACAAAAATAAAAAAAGATAAATTTTTACGGTAGCCGATAAATGATCACGATCTCGAGCATTAGATAAGAGATGAGGCGAAAAAGACTCAAACAGAAATTAACTGGTTTATTAGTAGAGATAGTTTAATTTTTTTAAAAGTCAATCATTTAGACAAAAACCTCAAATGTAAATGATTCAACGCTCAATTGCAATTCACAAAAGCGTGCACAAAAAAGTAGAGATACCGTTAGACAGGCGTTATTGTGTTAGGGTAGATTTTGGTATTTTTGCTTTGAACTAAGTATAAAATTATTTCAATGATTGACTTTAAAAGAAAATTAAACTATCTCTACTAATAAAACACAGCCTTGTCGAATTAATTTTTATTTTCAGTAGCCCAAAAAAAACTAAAATCTACCCTAACACAATAACGTCTTAAAAGCTACAAACTTTTTGCAAAGAAAAAATTCAAATAAAAAATCTTTAAATAACAATGTCAAACACAAATGATTGAATTGTATGTACGTAATGTCATTTTTAAAATATCTGTCTAAATTCCAAGGCTTACTTTATTATTTTTAGGTATTAAATTTATTTAATTTGTATTTTTTTGTAGGTTTTAAGGTTACGAAAAAAATAAAGGTAAATAAAAAAATTTAAAAAAAACAAGCTCTGACACGTAATTTGTTTACAATAACAAAAATAAAAAAAGATAAATTTTTACGGTAGCCGATAAATGATCACGATCTCGAGCATTAGATAAGAGATGAGGCGAAAAAGACTCAAACAGAAATTAACTGGTTTATTAGTAGAGATAGTTTAATTTTTTTAAAAGTCAATCATTTAGACAAAAACTTCAAATGTAAATGATTCAATGCTCAATTGCAATTTACAAAAGCGTGCACAAAAAAGTAGAGATACCGTTAAATAGGCGTTATTGTGTTAGGGTAGATTTTGGTATTTTTGGGCCACTAAAAATAAAAAATAATTCGACAAGGCTGTGTTTTATTAGTAGAGATAGTTTAATTTTTTTTTAAAGTCAATCATTGAAATAATTTTATACTTAGTTAAAAGCTTTAATACAGATACCTCTAAAAAAAGGGGTATGTACTATTTAAAGATTTAAATTTCGTACATAACCTTTAGTGCGCCATTCAAGATGGTGGCATATTATTGTTCACAAATGAATGTAGTTTAAGAAAAAAATTCAAAAATACCGAATTCCGATGTACAGGGTGTCTCAAAACTAGCCCCCCTCCACTGTGTGAATTGGCTGGATACGGCCCTGGAACTTTGATACTTTTCAAACGTCAAAAAGTTACGATATACCAAGAGTATTTGTGTACAAAATTAAAAAAAAAATGGACTAAGCCGTTTAGGAGATACAGGGTGAACAAATTTTTACCAAAATACGAAAATCACCCTGTATCTTGGTAATAAAGCCGAATTAATCAATTTAAATATCCATTTCGATATACCCTAGGGATACCCTATACACCACATAAGTATGTACAGTGGGTCGTGAATCACCCAGTATATATATATATATATATATATATATATATATATATATATATATATATATATATATATATATATATATATATATATATATATATATATATATATATATATATATATATATATATATATATATATATAGACGTTTTCGCCAAAATCACATTTGGCATTTTCAAAGCTTTCGCTTTCGCGTCCGAATAGTCACTCTACCACAGTTACAAAATCCTACTAGTCTGTTCGGTAGCTTAGTAAGTTTTTGAATTTGATACTATTACAATTACTCTTAAATTTTATGTTGGAAACAATCGCTTATTACTTTCTCCGTTTTAATTTTTTAAACCAAACCTAACACTAGGAGCGCCCACTGAACACAGAAGGATCTTGATGCTTCACTCATGAAAATCGGTCCAGGCGTTTTGCATGTAGGTGGTATCTGTTGATGGATACATACATACTTACATAAAGTATATTGAGAGGTATAAAAAAGTGACTACCTGTCTTCACGTAAGAGCGGTTTTAATGGGCAGTAAAAGATCATTGTGGACTTATTATAATTTTAATAGGTAAAAAGACAGCTTTAGGCCGTACTTATGGTAGAGGTACTTAAACTATAGATAGATAGATAATGTTTTATTTATTCCTTCATAACAGTAGTTGCAAAAAAGCCCATGAGACCGTAGAACAATGTCAGCATAAACAAAATGTCTAATGGATGAAAACTTAACTTATTCTAAGATATCACTTTTATCGTAGGTATAAAATCCTTGTAATGAATAAAATGCATTTCTACAGTGTGTCCAAGATAAGGATGCACACACAGCATGGGGATCTCGGAAACAGTAAAAGATATAGTTTCGGTTAAATTAGACAAAAGTTGCGTATTTTGAGGTCCAACAAAATCCCGTTTTACAAATTTGAAAATTCTAAGCCGTTCCGGAAATATCCGAGAAAAACCGAAATATTACGATTTCGTTTTAATTTTTTTTTGAAGCTATTTGAAAAGATATGAAAAAACGGAAAACACTTTTTCATTCTCACTTTTTAAACTGTACAAGGTGACGTTAACAAATAATTTTTATTACAACGTTTCGTTTCAATGGAACCACCATCAACTTTGTTTTTCTTATGGGACGGAAAAAATTACACCCAGTTTTAGATTGCGCTTTTCATTGCGAATTCAACGATATACAGCACAATATGATTACTTATGTTTTTATCCAGAAAAATGGCTTTTTAATACATTTCTAACATTTTATTATAGTAGGGCATGAAATCCTAACGATAAAAGGAAGAAAAAACGGTTGAATTTTTTCGTTCGAATGAATGTATTTATTTATTTACTAACTATAACAAATGTTCAAACAAATTACCTCCATTTTCTAAACAGAAGTACGCCCGTCTCACGGTAGACTCCAAAATATGACTTAACATTTCAGGAGTAATTGTATTAAATGCTGCTCGTACTGATTGATATAATTGTTCCTCGTTGTCAAAACATTCCTTAAATACCTCATTTTTTTATGTAGCCCCACAAGAAAAAGTCCAAGGGAGTTAGGTCCGGAGACCTTGGAGGCCAAGCTGTTTCACTGTAAGTCCCAATGTATCTTCCTTCAAACCGTTCAGCGAACTTCTATGGAGTTATGGGCTGGAGCACCATCTGTTGGAACCAACAGCCGTGTACAGCACCTAACGGTAAATTATCTAATGCGTCTTCTAAATCGTGCCTCAAGATCTCAAGGTACCGCTCGAAAGTTAATGAATTGTGAAAGAAAATAGGGCCTATAATCTTGCTGCCAAAAATCCCACACCAAATATTAAATCCAAAGCGATCTTGATGTCTGGATGGTCTATTTTCACGTGGATTTCGTTGTGATCAATTCAAATTTTATTTGTGTAACAAATTGAGGTACAATTTTTCCACACGTCATGTCTGTATATAAGGAAAAATAAGAAAATGGCAGACTAGTACTAAGTAAATATAAATTATGATAAAACTATATAAAGCTAAAATACACATAATAAAATACAACAAAATTTGGTTAATATAATAAAATATATAAGCAACATAGAACGTAAATAAAAACAAACTTAGAAACAACCAATATATAAAGACATAAAAGGAGAGAGAGAGTGAGAGACATTTATTTTTATATAATATCTAATAGCCCACCGAGCTTCCTAGAATAGTGTTTCTGCCGTAAAATCATCATAATTATAGAAGACATTTGAAATTAAGGTTCTTTTAATTACTCTTTTATATTCGACCAAGGGCAATCCTCGAACATTTTCTGGTATTTTATTAAGGAACTTGGGACCATGATACAGTGATGAAATTTTTGGGCGATTTAGGCGAGCGAATTGTACTCTAAGATTGTTGCGAGTTCTCATAGTGTGATCATGAATTTCATCTCCCCTTTGGTATTGATTTAAATTAATGTATGCAAATAATAGACATTCATATATATATATATCTCGATAGCAATGTCAGTATTTTGAGATTAATGAAACTCTATCGCGCATCAGCTTTATAGTCTAAGCCTGCCAGTACACGTACTGCACCCTCTGCAGAGCAAAAACTCTCCCCATGTGACAGGAATGGCCCCAAACCAAAACTGCATAGCAGCTTACAGACTGAAAGATTCCATGGAATGCCTGGAGACATATCGCCAGAAGTACAACTTTTTTAGAAAGGTGATCAACATGTGCTTCAAAGCGTAAGGAGGGATCAAGGTATACCCATAGAAATTTTACTTCATCAGGGTTTTCTATATTGACATTTTGTCGTAATGAAAAAGTAATATTTATGGTTTTATCTCTATTAAGTGAAAGTTTATTTACTAGGAACCAACGCGCAACGTTCAAGGTCGGGGATGTTTTTTTTTATTTTTTCTTTTAGGCAGTCATAATTTCGGTCTTGCTGAAAAAGTGTTGTATCATCTGCATAGGGAATCAGATCTGAATTTATATTTATAGTGGAGCTATTTATATCGTTGATATAAATTAAGAATAGAAGAGGCGCCAAGAGTGAGTGAGCCTTGGGGAACACCATATGTTAAAAACACTTCGCTTGATTGTTGTTTGTGAAAAGTAACCTGAGTTCTGTCTGTTAGGTAACTGCGCACCAATTGTATGCTCCGCTCTTCCACTCAGTAGCATCTCAATTTATCCAAAAGTATTTCGTGGGACACACAGTCGAAAGCCTTTGATAGGTCACAGAAAAAAACCTCCATGTAGCCACCATCCTCAAAGGTCTCGACTGCATGCTCCAAAAAATCCAAGACTGCAATGCTGATTTTCCAGATCTAAAGCCATATTGACTGTGCGAAAACAAGTTGTTAGATTCAAAGAATTTGTATAGCTGTTACCTAAGAATGAATTCAAATATTTTGGATAGGTATTAAAGAAATCGGTCTATAGTTGCTAGGGTCATTTGCATCACCCTTCTTAAAAATAGGAATTACCTTAGTCTTTTTGAAGCAGGAAGGATATTGTCCCTCTCTTATACTTAGATTAATTAGTTTTGTAATTGGAGAAACAATAATATTTTTTATATCCTTTATCAATTTTATGTTAATATCATAGACGTCCCTGCAGGATTTATTTTTTAATTTTGCCAACTTCCTGAAAGGAGAAATTGGCAGTGGGTGGTAGATTATTTAAAAATGCTTGAGTATAATTTATGTAGGTTAGATTTGGAATATCTGATTTAGCAATTTTTGAAATAAGTGCTTCAGCAACATTTGCAAAATAATGGGGGTATTGCGCCTATTAAAAATACCGTTATTGGTTACCATGCTTTCATCAGACCAAATCACTTTATAAGGAAAATTAAGACTGTCTTCACACATCCTGATATACCACTCACAAAAATGTCTACGTCGTTCATCGTCACCCGGTTTTAATCCTTGACATATTCGGAATTTGGAAGGCTTAAATTAATTTTTCCTTAAAATAAATTGCGCTGTAGATTCAGCTACGTGTGGTCTTCAATTTCTCTGGTGGAAGTTTGTGGATTTTCAATAACAGATTGTAGAACGTTGTATTGGTTTTCTTCATTGGAAGGTTTTTGTCGAGATAATACAGGCTTTTTAAATGTTCCATATTCTTTTAGATTAAATAGCAAACGCCGAAAAATACACTTGTCAGGTTGTCTCCGCTCTAGGTATTTCTACACAATTTCTTTAGCATAAAATGTAGCAAGATAGCATATCACATTTTTTCTTCGTTTGTAAAACTACCTCCATCCATTGTAGAACAAAATAAATTAAAACACGACAACAACAATAACAATACAAACATTTACTTCTTTGAATATTTGTTAAATAAATAAATACATTCATTCGAACTTGTCAACTGTTTTTTTTTTCCTTTTATCCTTAGGATTTCATGGCCTACTATGATAAAATGTTAGAAATGTATTAAAAAGCCATTTTTCTGGATAAAAACATAAGTAACCATATTGTGTAGTACATCGTTGAATTCGCAATGAAAAGCGCAATCTAATACTGGGTGTACTTTTTACCGTCCTATAAGAAAAATCAAAGTTGATGGTGGTTCCATCGAAACGAAACGTTGTAATGAAAATGTGTTAACGTCACCTTATACAGCTTAAAAAGTGAGAATGAAAAAGTGTTTTCCGTTTTTTCATATCTTTTCAAATAGCTTCAAAAGAAAATTTTTTTCGGATATTTCCGGAACGGCTTAGAATTTTCAAATTTGTAAAACGGGATTTTGTTGGGCATCAAAATACGCAACTTTTATCTAATTTAACCGACACTATATCTCTTACCGTTTCCGAAATCCTCATGCTGTGCATCCTTATCTTGGACACACTGTATATAGGAATATTTTTTAAAACAGACTTAAATCTTTTAATTAGGAGAACACGAGCAGCTTCAGTAAACGAATTATATATCTCTGATATTGAAAATTTAATATTTTTTTTTGCAGATATAAAAAATTAAATCTAACACAGACCAGGTCTGATCGGCTTCTAGTAGGATATACAGGGTGTTAATGAATGTCACGTTGATATGGAAGCTGATAATTCTTTAGCTTATTTTATGACGAAAAGTTCGTTTAAACATGGGTCCGCAAATGATTCGTTTCGGAGATACAAGATGTTGAGGATGATATTTTATTTCAGACTTTTTTTAATTAATTGTAAATTTTTTACACAAAATTGGGTAGTCGGGTGTTTTTTGAGATGCGAAATCATAATTTGGTATTAGTTTTTATCTAGCACTTAGAGGGCGCTACGTACGCTATTGTTATTTACTTTAATCTGCCATAACTTTTTTAAGACCAGAACTTTTAGAATTTATTGTGAATAAGTTTTATTTCTACACCTTTCTAAGTAAAAAAGGAATACTTGTTTAACCACGCTAGAGGTAACCGTTTTCGAAAAATATTCGAATATCTGCATCGATGCATTCTCCTTGACGCTTGATGAAGTCGCTGGAAACATTACAGAAACTTAAGTCCTAACTAAAATTGAACAATGGTTAGATTTCCAAAGAAAAATGTTCGTAGTTATCGATGCCAAATTTTTGAAGAAAATGTGTTCACTTAAAAACAAACTGAGAAAGTTGAAACCACAAAAATAAATTTCTTCGGAAGTCGAGAACATTATAGAAAATCTTTCTACTCAGTCCTTTGATAATAGAGTAATCGCCCTTTTGAATAAAGGTTTGAATTTTGCAGAGCCTCCAGTAAAAAATAGTTTACCAACTATTATAGAGAATATCGAAAGTTCCATTCAATACGTGCCAGAATCAACTAAGGGATTCATTAGAGAGGCTTGCAGAAATCAAATCTCAAAAAACGTGGTTAATAACAAATCAAAATATGTTTCTCGTAAAAATACTGAAGCTATCCAGAGACTGAAGAAAAAAGAATGGTTTTATTTAAAAGCTGACAAAGGAAATAAGGTTGTTATACTAGACAACACAGATTATTTTAAAAGAGTAGACAATTTGATTCACACTGGTCCTTACGATTTAATTGAGAAAAACCCGTTAGCAAAAATGATAACAGAAGTAAAAAGTATCTTAAAACAGTGTAAAAATCTTGTGTCCGATAAACTAAAATTCAAATTAACAAATAGTAACTCACAGTTATCTAAACCGTACTGTCTTCCCAAAATCCATAAACCTGGGAAGTCCATGAGAGCTATTGTTTCAGCCGTTGGATCACCAACGTACAATATTTCCAAATGGTTAGTAGAAGAATTCACTTAGAAGAAGGTAAAATTTTAATGTCTTTTGATGTAAGCTCCTCGTTTCCTAGTGTACCCATACCACTAGCTTTAGAGTACCTAAAGGAACTACTTGAAATCAATAATTTGAAGAAACAAATTATTAATGCATATTTGCTTCTCACATAATTATGCATGAATCAAAATTTTTTTCAGTTCAACAATAAATATTATAAACAACTTATCCGTTCTTTGCAAACTTGTTTATGAGTAGATTAGAAACCCAATTCAGAAAAGAACAGTACATGCAAGGGCGTGGTATAGATACGTAGACGATATATTTGCTACTTTTGATACTAAAACAGAAAACTTGGACACTTTCTTAGAAAAATTAAACAATAAATAGCCTTCCATTAATTTTACGTACGAAAAGGAGAACAATGGGCAATTACTGTTTATCGACACTTTAGTTAGAAATAACGATAAATTAGAATTTGATATTTATAGGAAATTTACTAATACTGATAGATATATAACATCCGATTCATTTCGTTGCCGTTAACACAAAATGGCAGCATTTCAATTCTTGACTCACAGGTTAGTCAATTTTCCATTAAGTAAACAACGTTTTAACAATGAAATAAATCGGATTAAAAATATAGCTAAAACTAATGGATCAAAATACAAGAGTTCTAACCACACTACACCACAACTTGACATATCATCTGCTGATGATGCTAACTTGGTTAGCGGAACGCGCGTCCAGAACGTAACAAGTTGTGGTGTAGTGTGGTTAGAACTCTTGTATTTTGATCTATCTTCCACCACAGGTTCCACTGTTAGGACTTAAAACTAATGGATATAATGATAATTTTGTACATAAATTAGTAAATAGACATAAACATAAGAAAATGTTAAAAGATGCCACTACTCTTCAAGCACCTGAGGCTCCCAGTAAATTCATAGTAATCCCATAAATCCCATTTGCTCCCAGATATACGAGAGGTCTAGAAAAAGTATTTAAAAACGTAGGTTTTAAAGCAGCCTACAAACAGTTTGAAAAATCTGCTTGGAAACCCTAAAGACAAAGTCGACTTGAAGGAGAGGAGTGGCATCTATAAAATTAGCTGTAATGACTGCGATCTGAAATATGTTGGTCAAACTAAACGCTCCATAAACATTCGTTTTAAAGAACACATGGCACATTTAAGATACGGAAGAGCAGAAAAGTCAAGCATTGCCGAACATGCTTTGGAAAACAATCACCAAATAGAAATAAATATTCTTAAGTTGATAACAAATGTATATAATAAATAGATTATTGGATACATTTGAGAGTATAGAAATAGTTAAATGTGGCAAGAAAGCACTAAATAAAGACAGAGGCTCTATTCCCTATAGTCACCTCTATTGTTTACTTCTCGGTTAGGATAAGCTACTTTAGTTTATATCATCTGCTGATGATGCTAACTTGGTTAGCGAAACGCGCGTCCAGAACCTAACAAGTTGTGGTGTAGTGTGATTAGAACTCTTTTATTTTGATTACAGAAACTTAGTATGTAATAGGTATCGTTAAAATAAATAACTTCGATCTTATAAAGTTGTACTACTCTTGAGATGCTGGGTGTAAAAGTTTTAATTTTTTTTTCGTTTTCTCTTACACGATTTCAGAGGTTATTAATTCCAATTTGGTAAATTTATTAGTTTTTAAAACCTCTACAATGACCAGAAGCCAAATTTGTCTTATGCAGTATACAAGACGTTATTTTTTTGCGACACCGAAAGTTTCACTCTTCTGTATTTTTGTGCAATAACCTGAATAAAACCTAATATCACCATATCGCCCTCCCTCATTTTTTCCTCAGTCTTTTTAATTCCCAACGTATCTGTGACCGTTTTTTTTTGCGAAAATAGCCATCGATGCAAACCAAGTATTATCAAAGTAACAAAATTGAAAAAAAAATCTAGTTGGCTATACCGTGTGTTACCTTTTTTGACGTTTAGTATAAAATAATTTTGATAGCGAAGTAAACAGCATAATAATATTTTACATTTGTTACCATTTTGGATATTTAGTTTAAAATAATTGTGTGTATAAAGTTTTTTGCGCTATTTAATAGTTATATAGTGTCTAAGGGTGGTTGAGTTTACAAACCATGAATATGCGGATATTCAGTTCTTTTATGGACTTGCCAATAGTAATTCGTTTGAAGCTAAACGACTGTATTCGCAGCGTTACCCAAATCGACGACAGCCTGATTCACGAACTTTTGCTCAGGTTCACATTCGACTGAGCGAAAATGGAACTTTCTAGAAGTCTACTCATTTATTAGGAGCACATCGTACATCGCACTGTTAGAACTACTGAAGTTAAAAGAGTCCAAACTCTTCTCCCGCGAGTTTCTCCCATTCAAATGTTGACCCAAAACCCATTATTTGAAAATAAAATTTTATTTATTGATGAGACAAGTTTTAGGGCAGAAGAAAATCCTCATACGATCGCCGAAAGTCATTTTCAGGAGAAGATTACAGTAAATGTGTAAATTGGTATTACTAGAGACTATTTGGTGAGGCCATTTTTCCTGCCAAGAAGATTAAACGGACAGTATTATCGTCAATGTTAAAAGAGATACCACTTCAAATAAGATACCAAATGTGGTTTATGTATGATGGCGCACCGCCACATTTCAGTTTGGATGTAACGGAGCTTTTAAATTGACATTACAACAATCGTTGATAGGTCGAGGTGGACCCCAGCCATGGTCTCCAAGGTCCCCCGATCTAAATTGTTTAGATTATTTTTTCTGGGGACATTTAAAATCGTTTGTGTATCAGACTCCTATCCAGTCAGAGGAAGATTTGAGTAACAGAATTATAGGTTCATGTGAAATAATTCGCTATACATTTGGGATATTTGAGAGAGTTCGCCTGTCTATGAAACGAAGAGTTGAGTCGTAGATATTGAAGAGAGGAGGTCATTTTCAGCAGTTCTTGATGTAACGTTAGAATTAAATTAGGTATATTAGACTAGATGTATTAGACGACAATGTCAGAGCTAATATTAGTGAAATTATTCATAAAAAAATTTTAATTCAGTCCAAAAAACTATATTTAATAGATAAAAAAGATGAACCTGTCAACCATTTAAATACTACACAACATAAGTTTTACCCTAGATTTCTTAATTTATCCGACATACAATTCTGAACTTCAGAAATTAATCTCTTAGAAAAAGGACCTAAATTAATCCATCAGATCAAAACAAGTAAAGTAATAGAGAACAATTTTCGGGTTTTTTGCATCCACAAGCGAAAAAAATGGCATTAAACCTAATAAAATATAACGAAAATGAAAATTCACCTACCAATATCCAATGGATGTTCGTAATGCAATTTACGATTTATACACATCAAAAATTAATATAACCCTTCAAGTTTTAAAAGAAGCTTTAAAAAATCGAGGCATATTGGAAATTGGACTAAAATCGTTGTCAAAAGTAATAAAAATGTTGGGTTTTCGATATAAGAAGGATTGTAATCGAAGATTTTTATGCGAGTTGCCACATATAGCAAGTCAGCTTATTCAGTTTTTAAAGAAATACACGGAAAATGTTAATTCAAAATTTAGTAAAGTGGTATTTTTAGACGAGACTCGGACATTTTCTAATGAAAGTGGTTCGAAATCTTGGCAGGGCGAGTCTGTAAAAAGTGTCAAGAGAAAAAAGGGGTGTGGGGTTCATCATTTTGCATGCAGGTTCTTCAACAAGATTTCTCCCAGGTGCAAGTTTACTGTTTTCTTCAACATCCAAAAGTATGGACTACCATGATAATATGAACTGTGAACTGTTTGAAAAGTGGTTAAAAGAACAACTGATTCCAAATTTAGATGCTCCGTCTTTAATCATTCTGGACAATGCATCTTATCATTCAAGAATCTTAAATAAACAACCTACTTCATCCTGGAAGAAAAGTGATATTTGTGACTGGCTAATAAAACAAAAACAAAATCCTTTACCCAATATGCTGAAACTAGAACTTCTTTTAATGGCAAAATCTATTAAAAAACTAACAATATTTGCCGTAGATGAAATATTACGGGAAAATAGGCATGAGGGTTTACGACTGCCATCATACCATTGCCAGTTTAACGTAATAGAATAAATATGGGCTGGGGCAAAATCATATTACGAAAAACACGTGAACGATGGTCTTACATCAGATGAAGTGCAAATTTTTTGGCAAGACTCATTAAATTATATTACGCCGGAGTACTGGAAGAAATCTGTGGAACATACGGAGAAATTAATATGGGATTGGTGGAAACGAGAACGAGTTCTAGATGTCGAAATAGCACCAATGATCATTGCGCCATTTAAAGACGACTCAGAAGATGAGGACTTTTTAAGTGATGATATTTTTTAGTCCATATTATTAAAAAGTTTCTAAAGGATTATATTAGTCTTTGAAGTGTATAAATCATAAATTGCATTATGAATATCCATTTTTGCATTGTAACTTAAGTCTTTTGCCTTTGGATTTTTTCGTGTACATTTCTCTTCTTCTTTCTCTTCATCTTCTTCGGAAGTAAATTATGTTTTTTTTTCATGCACAAGTTTCTGTACATTCCTTATACCGATTCTCAGAGCTTTTGCCACTGGCTCCTGGATATTAGCCAGCGAATTTTAATTTAAAAGTTTTTTTATTAGATTTTTTTGCTTACTTTTTGAGTACATTTGTAATTTTGTAGGCAATAAACAAATAATTATAGAATACCGGTTCCAATTTTAAAGCGTGTTTAAAATAAGTAAATTTTTTTATTAATTATAAGACAAAATTTGATATATAAAAATCGGTAAAATCGCTTTACCAGAAACTCGGGGCTAACGAAAAATATATTTTAAATATATTTAACATGGGTGTTAAACACAGTACTCTCGTTAAAGCGCAATTGGGTAAAGAACATAATTAATTTTACTATTCAATCTATACGAAGGACGTAGAATATTGAAGAATTATATTGTTTTAGTAAAAACAAATTAAATGAGAAGATATATAAATGAAAATATTCCCACCAATCCGGTTACGACAAAAAGCAGTCGTTATAAACATAAAGTGCAAATTGTACTCCAATTCAAATGACTTTATTATGGCCTGTTGGTAATATCTCGTATG
>JAUTXW010001642.1:0-34887 GCA_030620095.1 Kuschelorhynchus macadamiae | reverse complement strand
AAAGGGTAGAACCATTCCCATCTAGTTTCTTCAATAATACCCTCATCAAGCATTTTCTTTACTTGTTTATTAATTTCTGATTTTTGTGCTTGGGGTAGTCTATAGGGTTTCACGTAAACTGGTGATGAATTTTCTTTTAAGTGTATTTTTTGTTTATAGAGATTAGTAACACTAAGAGCGTCACCTTCTAGATGAAAAACATCGGCGTATTTAGCACAAATTTTCTCAATAGAGGTTTTTTCCTCCTAATTTAATAAAGAAAAATTTATTGAGTCTAATACTTTATCAACACGGTTTACAGAAAGATTATCATTATTGTGAAAATTATAAATTTGAAAGTTTGATATAGGCTCTAATGTAGGTTTGTAATTTTTAATGTTAATTTCGCGATCATTTACGTTTAAAAATCTAACCGGTATTTCTCCATTTTTACTTTTCACTATAGTTCCTGCAACAAATACTCCTTCTCCTACGTCTTCCGATATAATAACATATTCACCTTCATTATCTGCTTTACAATATTTAATCGCCTCGCTTCTTGGGGGTATTTGTAAGTTAAAGTCAGTATTTGATAACATTGGTAGGGATATTTGATAGTTATCACAGCACAAGGAAAACAAAAAGGTTTCATAATTAATACTAGCTTTATACTTAGCAAAAAAATCTGAGCCTAATACTCCCTGTATATTTGGAACAAATTTATTTAGAACTGAGAAATCATGCTGAATATTGTAATTATTTAATGCAATATTTAAATTTACTGATCCTCCAGAAAGTATAGAACCTCCTACACCTCTTATTTTAGATTATTTTGTCTATATCTATTTTTTCGTTTTTATCTAAAGTTTCATAAAAAATAACACTAATACTAGCACCGGTATCTAATAAAAAAATAACTCTTTCATACCATATCTCACGCGCACAAAATTCATACCATTTAAATTTAAGTTAACATATTTTCTACTTTTAGGTACGAAAAAATCGCTGATTAGATGATTCCCCATTTTGCTGTTGGATTTGTGAGCCTGTAATTTCCGTATCTAACACATTTACATAATTTCTATTATAAGTGTTCTGATTTTGATGACCGCGGTAATTAGTACGGCCTTGATTAGTGCCTCGACTTCGAAGGCTTCCATTGTAATTACGATTAAAATTTCGCGTAGCATAATAATTATTATTGTTTATATTCCTGGGTCTATTATTACTTGATTGCCCCTAAAATTTCCCCTGAAAGGTCGATTTCCCCTGTAACTAGAGTTCCTGTGAGAATTTCTTCCAAAATTTCTTTGATGCATGTGAAAAATAGATTGTGAGGAATCTGAAGGTCCTCGGAAGCGGCACCTACTATGGCGTCTTTTAAAGAAGAATATTTCCTAGCCTTAATTATCGTGCGAAGGTCGTTGTTTCTCAAGCCGTTTGCAAAAGCGTTTATAGCTAATTTTTCGTTTACTTCTTTTAACACTTCAATTTTATTGTTGTCATTATCTGCCTGTGCCAACGTTGAATTAATAAACAACTCCTCAATCGATTTTCCATATTGGTTTATAGATTTATTATGTTGCTTACTATTATGTAATTCGGTTGCCAAAGCGGCAGCAGATTTTTTTGGGATTAGATGTTGCTTTATGTCGGAAATTAAAGTGTCAATAGAATTATAGCTAAGCTTTAAACGAAGTTTTGCACTTGGAGTTAGCCTGGTTTTCAAAACATAATTAATTAAAAGCAATTTACCAGCATTATCTAACATATCGCTATAAAGTTGAATAGAATCAATTAGTTGATTAGTAATATTTTCCGAACCATCTAAACATGGAAGCAGAGATGCTGCCGTTCTTATATCGAATTTATCCGTCATATTTATTTCCCTATTTATACTACCTAACCTATTTAAGAGTAATTGCTTAGAATCACTAATATATTTTTCTATTTCACTAAAAATACTTTTAACTTTATCAGTATTAGCTATTTCACTTTGTACCTTACTAAATTCTATTTTTAAAGACTGAAACTTAATTTCTAACAACCCATTGTCAGACAATAATTTATTAACCTGGCCAAACTTTCTCTTCTATCTGCGGGTTCTTTACCAACATTAGCAAAAAATTTTTTAGCATTTTGACATAATTCATTTAAATCGCTTACAAATACACTAGCCATTTAATAATTAAATTAAAAAAAAATAAATTTTTATTTTATCTGACCTCATATCCATCTTTCCTCCAAATATGTGTGTTGAGTGAAGTCCTTCCGCTAGGAGCTGATGGTTAAAGTTGCGAACTAGTGACCTTTTCGTAGAAGCTGACGGGTCCAACGTTGCGAACTAGCGGCATTGCGCCCACTACTAGCCCGTTCCCACGATGCCAGCCCCGGCTTGGGTGCTAGTTGACGTTCCCGATGGGTCCGATAAATCGAACCAAAATCGTCAGGGTGAATAGTCTTCTCTCTTACACTAACTCTTGGCTTCTTCTTATTTCTGCTCTAATATTTTTTTGCAAATTTTTTCTGAATCTTCTATAACAATAGTAACCAATTGCTGTTACTACAAAAGCAGCAATTATTAGTCCAGCGACTTCAAGAAGGGATACGTATTTATCTTGTCCTTGTGTTGCTGTTGTTGTTGATCCACCACTATTTCCAGATTGAGCAATTATTATTTCTTCCTTTACCTCCTTTGACTGATTTTTCCCCATCTTTTTACACTCTCACTTTTTTTTTCACCAACACATTATCTAACACTTATTCCAAAAAACATTTTTTTCTTGAGCTGGCAGGATCGCCATGTAATGTTCTGCTTAGCGCACCGAAAATCAAACGCAATCGTTGATGGTTTCTATTCATCTAATTTATTAAATTTGCATCGTAATATTCTAATTCGTACATAATTAAAATGCGAAGTCATCAATATTAGTAGTTAATTAACTAAACCTAAGTCTATAATTCTCAGAAAAGCTGTGCTGGGCGTTTGTCAGTAATTGCTGAGTTGATACTTGCATTTATTGGAATAATAATAATTAGAAGTCAATGACTTTAAAATATAACATATTATATTTTTCCAGTACAGTGTTTCGCCTTTTCAGGCATCATCAGACCTACAATTAATATAACAATATAAACTATCACTATAAATATACAAAATTCAAACAGACCTTCGACATTAACTAAAATCACAAGAACAAATCAAACAACTATAACGTCACATGTTAAAATACACACTGAGATGAGGTTAGAAACTAAGGTATTGACACGCGCAGATAAAAGTTGAATCAAATAAAAGACAAAAAATATATAAATAAAAAATATAAAAAAGGTTATGATATACCCAGGAATTGAACTGAAGGCTCGGGTTTAATTCCTGGGTATATCAATAACCTTTTTTTATATTTTTTATTTATATATTTTTTTGTCTTTTATTTGATTCAACTTTTATCTGCGCGTGTCAATACCTTAGTTTCTTAACCTCATCTCAGTGTGTATTTTAACATGTGACGTTATAGTTGTTTGATTTGTTCTTGTGATTTTAGTTAATGTCGAAGATCTGTTTGAATTTTGTATATTTATAGTGATAGTTTTTGATTGTTATATTAATTGTAGGTCTGACGATGCCTGAAAAGGAGAAACACGTGTAACCGCATTATACTCTTTTTGACTGAGACCGAGACTTTGTGTCTTATTTCTAGTTTAGTCATAAATTACAATGTAACGAAATATAATTGTTAGTACAAATTGAATTAAAATATCAATTTAACACTTTGAGAACACTTGAACAATTAGAAAGTGTCAGTTTACATAACTTTCTGTTTTCATTTATCCAAGCTGCTTTTCTTTATGTTTGCTTGGTATGGAATGTTAAACAGACATTTTGCTGATGGTTTTTCATTATTTTAAGCCCATTAGTAATCTGAAACAAAATTGATCATTATAATTTGCAGTTAAATATTACCTTTAAAATATCAATACTTTTATGTAAATTATATTTTACATACCTCAATATGTTTTATTCATAATTCATTGGATTACGTTTTGTAAAGTATTTTCAACTTCTCTAAATTAAGACAAAAGAAATTTGTTTTTGTTTTGATTACAAATATTCGGAATTTGCCTGCGTTTCTCTTCTGTCACTATGGTTTCATTGGTTTCTTATTTTTCGGCATCCAGCCAGCTTTGACAGTGTCTAATTTTTCATTTAAGTTATAATTTTAGTTCTGCTCAGGAGCAATTCGCCAGCTCTATTCGGGGGACACCGAATATTATCGGATTGTTACTCCCTTATACTAGTGGCGGCAGCAGTGGACTCCACTGTAATTATTATTTTATTTTATGGCATTAGGTTGGCATAAGTCTGAAGTGAGGAAGAATGATGGAGGGGAATGTCAAACTTCTTTGAATTTTCTGGACCTGATTTTCTCGCCCCTTTCTATTGGCTAAGGATGCAACATGTGTCCGGCTTTATAAAAGTTCCTTGATGGACCAATTTTTTAAAGTACTGAAAGTATGTCATAAGTAATTTATTTTAAAGTGCAGTGCTGTTGAAAGCCTAAGGCCTATTTATGGACATCATCTGGCCTTAAATTTTGGTCCCGTTTTGTTTGGTTCCACATTTGATCAACCACGTGGTAAGCCGATTTTCAAATAAGTTTCCTGCTGTGAGCTAATTCGCAATTATCTTTTATAAACAGAATGGCGTCCTGAATTTTGAGTTCCTTCCTGTAAGAGTACGAGGAATTAATTCTTAATTTTTATATTTATAAATTTTATATAAGGTAGCAGAAAGGAAGTAAGTAACCTATTTTTTTGTAAAACAACCTTGGCGAAATACTTTATATTTTATAACTTTTTCCTTGCGGCAGTGTGGTAAAAGAAAATTCATGAATTTTTGATTCCCTGTGCGCTATTTAATTTAATTTTCATATTTGCATATTTGTGTCATGACATTTCGCCAGATGTTCACAGGTTGATGATATAATGGTAATAACGTTCTATCACATTTCACATATTTGATATATTTTACATTTTCTTGATTTATTTTTTTATATCTTCATGCCAATTGAATTTTCAAATGTAAGCTAAATTTTACATGTCAAAAATTATTTTATAAACCAACTCTTAAAAAAAAGAAACAAAAGATCAAGGTGATCATTAAAATTTGACAGTCTGTACTTTATATAGTGTTTTATTGAAAAGTCCTCCAAATCTTTATTTTGTCTGCATTTAAATATCGATACAGATTTCTTCCTAATTGAGTCACAGTCAATTAGGAAGAAAAAACAACTTAAAAATCTATTAACAAAAGTAAAGGAAATGAAATTAAATCCCCAACTTTAGTACAAAAGAAAAGAAAATAAAACAAAAATCTTTAAATAAAACGTAAATTCAACTCTTGAAAACCATTTACTCCTCAGATAATACATAGAATAAAAATAAAATATCTTTGAAAATCCCTCAACTTTAATATCCCACTATATACGTAAAGCTCCATAAACCACCACAAAAGAAGAATTTAAGATCAACTATAAGAACCAAAACTCTGACACAGACTGACTTTTTGATGTTATTAGTCAGGACGAAAAGAATAAAGCTGTGAATGGTAAAGCTTAAGTCCCTACTCTATACTTTAAGTTCGGAACTTGGTCTTAGGAACACGAGGTGTCACCCATGATAATAAAAAGTGAATAAATCGAATAAAATAATATTCCCTTCAATTCTTAGTCCTAAGATTATGTATATAATTTAATATATATGCCTATACTAACTTATCCACATTATGGGTGCGAAAAGTCATGGCGAAAACAAGGCACGAAAAACCCTTTCAGTTTATCTTTTCTGGAGGGAAAATTATGCCCCAAAACATAGCTTTTCGGTAATGTTCCTATTACAAAGTTCTCTATTATATTCTTAACCTAGTAAATTGACCATTTATTATCATTGCAACGAACCAAATAAAATGTTTCAATTAATATTTGCATCAAGTTAAATTAAACGTGCCAAAAAAAGATTCCCATGAGACAGGGGTCATATGGGACCATAAACCCTCGAAAAGGAAGGCATAAATTGTAACCTTTTCAGAACGTTTATACATAAATCTGTCTAGTCTAAAATATAGCCTTTGGGATATATGATACTTTATTTATGGTTTAAAATTCTCGAAACTAATATTAGACAAATCCACTTATAATTTCTGTGAAATAATCAAGCCTGTTTAAAGTATAAAATATATACCCTGTTAAAGTATAAAAATATATACTCTATACCGTTCTTATAGTCTATTCTGTTACACTGGTACGAGCCCGGTACTGATTCACCTACCCGACCATCTGCTAACCTGCTAACTCCATAATAAATTGTATCAAAAACTATATATGTTATTTTGGCAAAGTTTATCAAATTCTAATTTTAAATATTTTTGGTTTTTTTTTCAAATGACAATGGTTGCCAACATCAAACACAAAAAGAAGAGGAAATCCGTATTACAAGTAGCATTTCGATAGTCGATATTTTAATTGCGTATTTGGTCAGTTTTTTATAAAAATTACTGAATGGAGGAGAAAACTAGGTGAAAAACTGTGTATAAAAGAGTGTGAACTTTAGAACGGAAAACGGTGTTAAAATGGAATCACTTTCCGACGTTTCGCCTTCGATTGAACGATACATCTTCAGGGATCTTTACTTCACGAGATCGGAACACTGAATTTGCAGTGTTTCGAACTCGTGAATAAAGATCCCTGAAGATGTTTCGTGCTGTCGAAAGTGAAACTCGGAAAGTGATTCCATTTTAACATAGCCTAATCCCAAGAAACATGATTTCTTAATTGTGAACTTCACTGAAAAATGTAATTAATGTATAGGAATATAAACAAAGTTTGTTTACTTTCTGGTCAGTTCTCATATCTCAGTGACTAAAGGGGTTTCGGTTCCATCCCTGACGGGCGACTTTTTTAAGTTTTTTTTTATGTAATCGGGTTTTAAATATCGGACTGCGTTTTTGTTAGCCTAGAGCCCCATAGAGGGTGTATAGGTTGCGGCTATGTTTGTAGTAGTTTATGGAATCCGATAAGTCTTAATATGCGTAGTATGTTGGAAGATGGACCCTAGGCTTCAGCCTACTCAGTCTAATGGGAGATCTGCGCCTGAAATCATCATAATAGCCGACTCATTCGTGGTCATGGCAAAAGAGTCTACTCTTTTAAACTCTAAGATTAAAATCATTCCAACATACTAAAAAAAAATAATATTATTTTCGCGTATGTTTATCCTTAAAATGTTTATTAATTTTTAGGTATAGCCAACTGTCCCTAAAAACTGGCAAAAAGCTCACTTTGAAACAAGCAATATGTGCACATCTTCCATTTTGTATTGTGTTCACAATTCAGCTGATAATGGCCTATCTGTTTTGGTTGGCTTACGGGACCCTGGCTTTCATTTTGGGGCCACTGAGAACTTGGTCTCTGGTGCTCGCCGCTGTGGTGTACTATACAGCGTTGCGTTTGCCAGAAAAATGTTTTAGGTGGGTTTTATCTTAGTTGTCATATACCGGATGGAAACGAAAGTATTTCCTACGAAATATCTCCGTTACATTAGAGAGAGCATTGTTATAATGTCGAAGGAGCTAAAATTTAAGCTACTTGATATGTCAAAACACTTATATTTTTTTTTACGATATTAGGCTTTAAATTCCCTTTTCAGTGACGTACCATGAATTAGAATATAATTAATAAATAAATATCTCAGAAAATTTTAAATACTCTATAGCAGCCACGTCAAGCATTTTTCTGCGGCCCAAATCGGTATTGAAAACAGCCAGATAATGCAGCCCACGAACAAGTTGAAAACCGTTTTTTAAAGCGCCGCTGCAAGAACGATTGGAATAATAAAATGTACAATTGTACATAGTGCCATCTATGTTTAGGAGGATGAACTACACATACTCAACCTAAAGCCAAACGTTATCTGGCTTGTTCCATGAAATTCTATCGTGCAAAAACACAGATGACGCTATCTGAACATTCTGGAAAGAACTCGAGAAATCACAATCCGTATATAAGCCGTGTTCGATTGAGTTCAGTCGTTCAGTGTTTAGTCAGTTATGAGTCAGTTGCGATAGAGTTTCGAGTTGAGTTGCGCACTTATTATTACAACACTTAACAGTACCTATTATAATTTATTTCGGATACAGTTTTTAACATTTCTTTCAAAACCAAGTGGAAGTAAGAGGAAACTTGTAGATGAGCATCGTGTCTTTCAAGAAAAGTGGGAATTAGAGTTTTTTTGCTGTGAAGTGAAAGAAAAAATTATTTGTTTGATTTGTAATAGTACCGTCGGTGTCCCAAAATTATATAATATAAAACGTCACTATGATATTCATAAAACTATGTTTGACAAGTATACAGGTATGGTGAGAAAGAAAAGTTAAATAAGTTAAAATCACGGTTGAAAGATCAGCAGCTTATGTTTACACGTCCAAAGCAAGAAAATGAATCTCTCCTTCAAGCGAGCTACGTACTGTCGGAGTTGATCGCGAAACACTCAAAACCATTTGTTGAAGGTGAATTTATAAAAGAGTGCCTTGTAAAGGCCGCGGAAATTGTAAGTCCCGGGAGCGTGAAGGCATTTCAAAATATATCCTTGTCCCGGAATACTGTCGTTGAAAGAGTTACTGAGTTGGCTATATATATATAATATATATATTATATATAATATAAGTGATCAGATAAAAACAAAATCAGACTCTTTCATTGCATTTTCTATTGCCTGTGACGAAACAGATATCAGTGTGTATGAAGAATTATTGGAATTAGTACCATTGCATGATACAACAACTGGGAAGGATATTTTCAATGCTGTTTATGGACTTCCGCAAAAGTACAATTTAGATTTGTCAAAACTGTGTTTCGTTGCAACAGGCGGAGCTCCTTCAATGACTGGAGAAAAAAATAGCTTCGTTAAAATATTACAGACAAAGATCAGAGAAACGGGCAGTGACAAACCAGATTTTTATCGTATTCATTGTATAATCCACTAAGAAGTTTAATGCTCAAAAGTGATCAAGTTGGGAAGTGTTTTAAAGTCAGTGAAAAAAATTATAAACTTCACAAGGTCACGAGGCCTTAATCAGCGACCGTTTTCTGCATTTTTACGTGATTTAGAAAATGGGTACACTGGTTTACCATATTATGCAGAGGTGCGATGGCTTTCGTGTTCTATGGTACTCGACCGGTTTTGGAAACTCAAAAAAGAAATATGCGTTTTCATGGAAACAAAAGGAGAAGATGTCAGCTTATTATGCGATGTACTTTTTTTACAAGATCTTTCATTTATGGTAGATATCACAAAATACTTGTCGGACCTAAATACGAAATTGCAAGGACCATGTCAAGTTATTATAGATATACATGATCATGTGGAAGCTTTCAAGTGTAAGATGATGTTGTGGGAAAAACAATTAGCAGAGGATAATCTGTCACATTTTCTGACTTGTAAGGCATGTCAGGAAAGCACAAGAGTCCCAATATCATACAAAATATATTCAGAGAAAATGAGAAGCCTTCTGGCAAAATTTGAGAAGCATTTTCAGGATTTTAAGACCCAAGAAAACAATTTTTCTCTATTTACTGGTCTTTTTACTATCGATATTGATAAAGTTCCCCCTCACTTGCAAATGGAAGTAATTGAGATTCAGTGTCAGACCCATTTAAAACAAAAACTTGCTAGTGTTGGTACATTCCTTACTTACTAATACTTGCCTGTTCAATACCAAGAAATGAGAAAATTTCCCTGTAAAATCCTGTCAATGTTTGGAAGTACCTATAAGTGTGAACAACTATTTTCTTTGATGAAAGGAAACAAATCTCCCGCAAGATCGCGATTGACGGACGCACACTTGGATGCAGTTTTAAAAGTTATTTCCGCCGATAAATTCGCGCTACAATTAGACAACTTAATTAAAGACAAAAGATGTCAAATATCTGGCAAAAGAATTTAATGTTTGTAGTTTTTTGTAATGTCCTTGTTATTGGAAATTTGATAAACAGACTTGTCCTATAATAGTACTTTTTCTCAAGATTTTCAGTAGTTTGTCTTCTTTAAGATAAGGTTTTGCGGCCCACCTAGTCGATGGTCTTCATGCTTTTGGCCCACCAGTGACTTTGAGTTTGATATGGCTGGTCTATAGGGTCCAAAACTTTTATTTGTTTATTTATTTATTTACGGGCACAATACCATTTAAATTACATAATATATTTTACAGTATTAAGAAGGTACTTAAAATTAAAATTTTAGCAATTAAAAGAAATATAAATTCAATTTAGAAAGTAGTAAATTGTATTTTTATCTTATTCTTAATGAGACAAAAGGAGAGTTGAAAAAATCATTATCGATTCTATTACCACTGGCAACAATTCTAGACAATGGTGATGAGTTATCAAAGTTACACCAGTGATATCTTACAGAAAATAACTTTTGGTTTCTGGTTTCCCTTGATGAGACTCTAAAATCAATTAATGACAACAAGTCAGTCGATAATTCCTTTAACAATTTATACAAACAATAAATATCAGCCATAACTTTATACAAAGAATAAATATCAGCCATAACTCAAACTCAAAATACTTATGTGTTAGAAACCATTACACTTACAATTAAAGTCGCTATTAAACTTCGAAAAACACAGAGAGCTAAAGAAAGACTTATGTTGAGTCACAGCCGACTTTAGGACTTGCCACGAAGTAGTAAATCCGACAACAATGCTTTCTTGTTTGGAAATGGCGGTTTCGCGTTTGTTTGTTTATCGGCAGCAAGAAATAAACTAAGTTTTATGTGGATATATGTTCGTTTGTCCAAAAAAACTGTGGTATTGGAACAAAGAATGCTTTAAGTATTAGTGATAACGGTTCCATGAAACATTTCTTTTTAAACTGTGTCAAAATGCCTGCTGTATCCCAGGGTGTAAATCTAATTATAATAGTATGTTAAAAACTGCTTGTATTTCCTAAAAGACGAAATTTTAAAAGCCGAATGGTTGAAAACAATTCTAAAACTTATTTGGGTCTCTTCACAGTATTCTGTAGTTTGCTGCTTACATTTTTAGAAAGTGATGTTATTGGATAGAATTTTCAAAAAAGTTTCCACAAAAACTAAGCTTAACCGAACATAGTTCCATTTATATTTCCAAATTTACCTAAATACCTAGTACAACCTTGATAACAATTGTCGGTTAACAAATGATACTTATAATGTACTTCGACGGAGCACAACTGTATTACTGAAAATAATTGATTATTGTTTTAAAAAATTTCAATATCCTGAAGGAATAACAGTGATTTTGTCTAAATATCCTATCATCTAGAAACTAATTTAGCTTGCTTATATATAAGTGTTATATTTGTAATATTTATTATGTTATATATATATATATATATATATATATATATATATATATATATATATATATATATATATATATATATATATATATGCATTTTTTAATGTTTGTATGTTATGAACTAGTAAATTAAAACACTAACAAATGCGAAATTTCAAAAGGCTGTTAAATATTCAAATAACAGCTAGGTGCCCAGCCTGCCGACTCTAAACGTCAAGGTGTTTTTTGTAATGGCAAGCATTTTTATACTTCTATCATGAACCTATCTTAGGCATACCTAGTGCAGATTTAATATTACGTAGATACCTACCGATACTGGAGTCGGCCGTGGTACCAAGTTAAATTACCTAGTAGTAAGCTATCTATTACAAGAAAAAATTACGCTTTTCATATTCCAGTCACTAACTACTTATATTTAATGTGCAAAAAGACAGAAACAATTAAAAACCGTTTATATATTAATATCACTGCCTACGAAAATTATTAAACATATCTTGTACATAAAAAGGACGTGAAAACAGGGTCGGGCGAAACAATCCGTGGATCCGCATAATAACCGCCCCGCGCTGTTGCCAGATTGCTCTTCATGGCCTGTTCTGAAGTCGGCCGTGGTTGGGATAACACTTAGCATGCGTACAGCGGTGATAAGGACAGAAAGAAAGGTAGAAGATGTAATAAGGCGTGTCGCCTCTTTGAAGTTACAGACTCTAACAGGTGGATAAAACATATTGTGCAGTGGAGAATGGGAGCACACAAGACAAGTATTGGCCAGCTCCAGTGGCGGTTCGTGGATTTAAGAACGGGTGAAGCGCAGCGCAGGTAAAAATAGGTCCGCAGGCGAAAATTTTTCGGGTTGCCACGCCCAAAATGACTTTTTTTTTAACCTTTTCATGAGGTTAATTATCCATAGCTTAGGATCATTTTTTAATACTTACGGGAAATAATATGAATTTTTAAGATTTTAAATATATTTTGTTGTTCTTAAACAACAGTTATGTAGCTATATCTTTAAGCTAATTTCGATTCGTTTCGATCGATGTAAAACTGCTTCCGCCTTCGATGTTCCGAACGCACTAATTTACATTCATTCTATAACAAGCGAACAAGCGTCTGGAGCCTACAGCAGCAGTTTTATACCGCTCCCATCTTTATTTGGCTTACGGATATTCACCATTGCGTTGCCATAGCAACTGCCGTAAACAAATCTAAGCCCGAAAACCGGCGTGCAGGGGGAGTCTCATGCGGAATTTGTTACTGCTGATTGTGATGCCTCAACGCTCTTATGAAAAGGTGTTCAGCTCGTTCATTCGTTATATTTTTTAAATATTGGTATTATTAAGTGAATAAT
This sequence comes from Kuschelorhynchus macadamiae, assembly GCA_030620095.1. Lineage (NCBI taxonomy): Eukaryota > Metazoa > Arthropoda > Insecta > Coleoptera > Curculionidae > Kuschelorhynchus > Kuschelorhynchus macadamiae. Next base: position 22,162 of record JAUTXW010001642.1, on the reverse strand, counting down.
GTGAATTTATATAAAACATACTACATTTTTATAATAAAAAAGTAGATTATAAAATGCTTAATATTTTAAAAATAATTTTATTTTTAAGTAAATTGATTGGATACGCTTCACCCGCGTTCCCTGGCGAGCCGCCACTGGTCAGCTCCCAAAGAGATGGCTAGACGATATTAGGGAAAAAATAGGTAGAAAGAGGCAGCAACTAGCAAGAGATACAGTGGTGTTGAAGAAACAAAGATAGGCCTACGTCCAGGAGTGGACTGCGAAAGGCTGCTGAAGAAGAAGAAGAAAAAAACTAATACTGGAGTAGGGTGTACGTCACAGATTCATATTTAAAAAAGACCTGATGATCGTCGCGAAATTAAAATTGAAAATTGAAGTTTTAGGGACAAAAAGTTGCAATGCGATTGTACAGTTTATTTTGAATTCTTTCTTCTTAATTTCTTTTCTTAAAGCACGTTATTGCACATTTGTAGATGATACTGTTTTGGTTTATAGTGCAAATAGTGTACATGAAATTGAACTACTTGTAAATGCAGATCTGGAACTTTAATCGCGGTGGTTACTATGTCATAAATTAAAAATTAACATTTAAAAAACAAAATTAAATGATTTTTAAACAAAAAAAAAACAAGTGTACCCATCCCCCGAATATCAACCTTAGTAACATAAGAATAGAACATGTAAACAAAATTAAATATCTCGATAACAAACATAGAAAAAGACTCCAAGTTCGGTCTCATTAAATTATAATTTTACAATTCACAACAAACATGACACGTGTTTCGCCCTTTCGAGCATCATCAGACCTACAAACAACAGAGAGAACCTTAGTAAATAATCACACTTACAAATCCTAAAACAATAACTTACAAATAGAATAAAACACTAAAGCACAACAAAACAAACAACTACTTATACATATTTGATGGACATTAAAATGAGGTTAAGTCTCACGTGAATAAACAAAATAAAATAGTAAAAAAGTATTAAAAAAGATTCATGTCTCTAGGCGGGATCCAACCCAGACCGCCCGAGTGAGACGCCGAAGCAACCACCCACAGACCACTGGACTAGTCGAAGAAAAGAACCAAAAACTCTCACTCTATGAATTAATGAATGAAATGAAGGTTGCCTACAATTATTACATCAAATTGTTAAATATTAGGGTTGGTTCAAAATTAAAAACATCGTTAACGCAAGTGAGAATGGGACATTTTATGGCTTTGGTTATTTCCAGTTTTTCTAGAAGGTCAAGCTTTTTCCCCTTCGGACATTCATGTAAAACATCAACGTCAGAAATGGAAAATTCATGACCTGACTCCAACAAATGATTGGCAAAAGCCGAAACAGTCTCAGTTACATCCGTATTTCTGAATTTGTTGACAAGGCTTAAATGTTCTCTCACCCTTGTGGAAATATTTCGACCTGTTTGTCCGACATAGGTCGTGGAACATTCGCTACAATTTAGTGCATAAACCTCAGATCTGGACAATTTATCGGTTGTGTCCTTTGTCCTTACTAAATATCTCTTGAGAGTATTTACTGTTTTGAATGAAATATTGACATTTTTAATATTTTTAGAAAATTTAGCCAATTGGAGAGAAATACTTCCGAAAAAAGTAATGCACTTGAAAAAATTTGTCTCATCGCTAAGTTTTGAATGTATGACAGTATAGGACATTTTGTACTTGTTTATAAATTATAATATAATTTGGTGATGGACTCCAAAGGAAAACCGTTATTCATAGCAATCTGCATTATAATATCACGCTCCTTATTAAACGCTTCTCTTGACAATTTATGTGTGTAAGGAGAGTTTGAAGCATACTGAATAACATTATCCGTGGACGATGTTTTCCGGTAAACCTCAAACTCTATCCTACTGTGTTTCCGCGATAGTAAAAGGTCAAGAAACGGTAGTTTTCCTTCATCTTCCATTTCCAATGTAAACTCAATTTTAGGATGCAACGAGTTAACGAATTGTAAAAACTCTTCCAACTGATTTCTGTTGCCATTCCACACAATGCAAATATCATCCATGTATCTTCTATATTCTGTTAGGAAGGAGGTAAAATAACTTTTCATTATCCTGTTTTCCAAATTGTTCATGAAAACCTCACTCAGAAATGACGACAAACAGGAACCCATAGCCAGCCCAGACCTTTGCCTATATAACTGTCTATTAAATTTGAAAAAATTTTGGTCTAAAACCAAGGTAAGAAGAGAAGTGAGGCCATCAACGAGTAACTGTGGCAAAGAACATCTCGCCAATAAATCCCTTACCAACTGAATACAGTCTGCGGGAGGCGCCCTAGGAAACAAATTCTTGACATCCAATGAAACTAACAATGCATTGTGCGGAATATCAACGTTTTTCAGGTGATTGGCAAAGTCGATGGAATTCCTGGTGGAATATGTGCTATGAAAACCCGTTACGTCCCTAAGAACTCTATTTAGCCAAGCTGAAAGTTTATAGCATGGGGAATCAATAAATGAAACCACTGTCCTCATGGGTGTGTCATCTTTATGAATCTTTGGCAAGCCATAAAGTAAGGGTGTTTTCGGGTTCATGGGATATAATTTATCTTTTGTCATGTTAAAATATTCTAAGGTTGTTAGAAATGTGTCCAGACTACTTTTTAACCTCGTAAAAAATGAGTTTGTTGGGTCTCTGTTTATTCTTTCAAAATCACCAGAGTTCAAGAAACCAATAACCTTGTCAACATAATCAGTTCTTTCCATAACTACCAAACAAGAGACTTTATCGGCCTTGGTGCAAATCAGATCGTTGGATTTGATCTTATGTGCCAGAGATTTTAGGTGAGCCGTGTTGTAGTTACAGCCTGTGTCACTCGGAAAATTATACTTAAGGTTAGAATTAAGTATATGTTCCTCTTGAGGAGTAAAAGTAACACCAGAGAAATTAATAAAACGCTTGTGAAAACCCAAATTTGTGCTTCCTAAACCTAATCTGTATTCATCAATATTATTGGATAAAAGATAATTTCTTTGAACTAATTTAAGACAATGAATTTTCTTATCTAATCTCCTAACCGTATTCTCACCGAAGGACTCAATCAAAAGTCATGATCTAAAACTACAAATTCAATGTAGGATAACAGAAATGTTAAAGTTAGATAGAGATATTTGAGCTTAGAGTTTGCTGAGTCCAGAGTTTTATAATGTTGATTAATCTCTTCCTTGATCCAAATGGTTTGAGCTTTCTTCAATGCAGCTGATGCGAATCTTGCACTTGATTGTCACGAATTTAGGTTTAAATTGAATTAGTAAACATCGTTGAAGGAACCAAATTTTTAGCAGCAAGTTTTTTCATGCAATTAGGTTCTTTCTGTATAACTGGACAAGTTTAGCCTGACTGGCATTATAAAAATCCAAGAAATTGTCCGTATTGCGCAAAAAGACCTAGTTTTAATAACAAGCATAGAAAAAGACTCCAAGTCTCGGTCTCATTAAATTATAATTTTACAATTCACAACAAACATGACACGTGTGGGTGATTGCTTCGGCGTCTCACTCGGGCGGTCTGGGTTCGATCCCGCCTAGAAACATGAATCTTTTTTAATACTTTTTTAATATTTTATTTTGTTTATTCACGTGAGACTTAACCTCATTTTAATGTCCATCAAATATGTATAAGCGGTTGTTTGTTTTGTTGTGCTTTAGTGTGTTTTATTCTATTTGTAAGTTATTGTTTTAGGATTTGTGAGTGTGATTATTTACTAAGGTTCTCTCTGTTCTTTGTAGGTCTGATGATGCTCGAAAGGGCGAAACACGTATCATGTTTGTTGTGAATTTTAAAATTATAATTTAATGAGACCGAGACTTGGAGTCTTTTTCTATGTTTGTTATTAAAACTAGGTTTCTTTGAGCAATATGGACAATTTCTTCGATTTTTTTTTAAATATCTCGGATTGATTTTGGATGAAAATTTAAATTGGGGAGATCATATAAATTATGTTCAAAATACAATTATACCCATGATTAATGTCTTTATAGGGCAAGAAACTATATTTTCCACTGTAGCTAAATGAAATCATATGCATACTTTTGGTTACATATTAGATACCCGATTCCTGTATACGGGATTTGTGGGGCAAATAATTTCAGAAATATACAAATTTTACAAAACAGAATCCTAAGAATTTTATTCTGCTATGAAAGGTTTATTCACATTGAGGATCTGTACAGAGAACTGGGCATCTGTAAACTAAATAAGCAATTAATACTTGCAAACTAGTATATAGGATAATATATAAGATAGAAAAAGTGACAGAAAAATGTTGTTTATAAAAAATATTCACTTACATAATACCAGGAATAATAATAATAATATATATATATATATATATATATATATATATATATATATATATACAGGGTCCTGCAGCTCACCTCCCGTCTTTTATTATACCTAAAACATTTATTTTAGAAAAAATATTTAAAAGCTACTATATGCTGTTGATTAGAGAGCACATTTTAAAAATATTCTTGATTATACAGGGTGTTACAAAAAATAGTGGCGCATAAAAGTTGAATTTTTTAAAATGGAACACCCTATATTTTTTTACATTTTTGGAACACTCTTTGCCTAGTCTACAGACTCCTAGAATATTATCTCTCTTTTTTTAATAGTTTCGGAGAAAAAAGGTAAAATCGAAGAAAAAAAAAATTATAGTCTACATTTAAAATATTTATAAAAATTAGATAAAACATCTTAAAAGCTAAGGTAACCTAGTAGCTTACTGCAAAAGGTTTATAGTTATTCTGCTACGAGTATTATAAGTCTTACTTATACAGGGTGACCCAAATTCCATGTCAAACGTTGCAAAATAAAAAATTATTTTTCTCCATTTTTTCAAATGGAACACCCTATATATTTTTTTTCTGTCAGGTACAGAATTAACAGATCAACATTTTTTATTATTACACTTATCTCAAAATTCCTGAAGGTTTTTGAAATATTCTTAAAAAACTAATGTTGTACTTTGTTTTTCAGTACGATAATTGAATAAACTCACTAGTAATGTGGAAAAATGGAACACCCTATATATATTTTTTTTCTGTCCGATACAGAATTAACAGATCAACATTTATTATTATTACTTATCTCAAAATTCCTGAAGGTTTTTGAAATATTCTTAAAAAACTAATGTTGTACTTTGTTTTTCAGTACGATAATTGAATAACCTCACTAGTAATGTTCATACCTTCGCGATTTTAAATATTAGATAGGTCAGCGTAGTTCTAGCTATGGGGAAAAACCTAAAATCCTAACCATTTTTTCTAATTACGTTAGCTGCATAAAATTTAAATTACTGCCAAGAGTTAAGGCTCGACTTAAGGTGTAACAGCTTTATTTAACATTATTAACAAATATCTAATTATTGCTAAAATTAATTTTTACTTAGAACATATGTTCGATATGTCTTCCATTCTCTTCGAGGCATAAACGAAGACGGGTATGAAAAGATCTTCCTACTATTCTTAATACTTCGGGCGTAATACTTTGAAATGCGGTTCTAATCCGTTGCTGCATATTTTCGGGAGTTGTTGGAGGTTTGTTGTAAACAATTTCCTTAACGTAGCCCCATAGAAAAAAATCTAATTTCGTTAGATCAGACGACCGGGGCGGCCACGCACTTGCTCCCTGTCTTCCAATCCATCGATCTGGAAAATTATTATTTAAATGATCCTTAACTGGCAACGAAAAATGTGCTGGAGCACCATCTTGTTGCAACCACATTGTATTTCTCAGATTAACCGGCAAATTTTCGCACAAATTTGGCAATTGATTTTCTAGGAAGTCGAGATACATGGCTCCAGTTAAATGTCCATTAAAAAAATGGGGACCAATAACATGTTCACCAATAATTCCCCCCAGACATTAACTGACCATCTGTGTTGTAGATCAAGCTGCCTAAAAATTCTTGGATTATGGTCGGCGTAGTAATGGTAGTTATGACGATTTACAAATCCATTCTTATGAAATGTGGCCTCATCAGAGAATAAAACTTTATCAAAAAAATCAAAGCTTAACCTAATTTTAGCTTGTGCCCAATTACAAAAGTCAACACGTTTCTCAAAATCTGCTGGAAGGAGTTCTTGATGCAACTGAATATGATATGCATGAAATTTATGGCTCTTTAAAATTCGCTGAATAGTTCTTTCGCTTACTCCTACGGCATCCCCGACTGCTTTTTGGCTAACAGAAGGATTTTCCGTGACAGCTAATAGCACAACTAATTCATTTTCTTCCGTTCGAACGGGCCTATTTCTAACTGGTCTTGTATAATTTACATTTCCCGTTGCCATAAATCTCTCTAATAAGTTCGTCATGCTCCTTCTGTCTGGGTGCCTTCGTTCTGGATAATTTTGCGCATAAATCTTACTGGCCAAAAAGGCATTTCTATGCGATTCTCCAACACAAAAACCATATCAACCAGTTCTTCGCGGGTGTACTCCATGACGATAGAACGTTCAAATAAAACTTCTAAACAGTGACGCAAACAAACGAAAAATGAACTACGTAGAAGGTAAAGACCACTATATGAAAAATCCGATAATTATTTCAATTTGTAAAACTTAAAAAACGAATAAGTAAATTGCCGATATGTTTTAGTTGTTTGACAATTTCTAGACAATTTGTTTTTCATGGCCTACTTAAATTCTAGTCAATAATTTGGGCAACACTTGTCAATAATATTAAATAAAGGTTAAGGCCGTTTTACATACTGCAAGTTTCTTGCAGCAAGGGGTTGCACCTGCAAGATATTGCGCGCAATTTGTCTTGCAGACTGTAAAGCGGCAGTTGTATTTCAATTGCAAGTGTCAGCGTATGCCTTTGTGCAAGTCTCTTGCAACTTGTAGGAAGACCTGCAGCATGTAAAACGTCTTTACGGCTGAACTCTTGGCAGTAATTCAAATTTTATGCGGTAAACGTAATTACAAAAAATGTTGGGATTTTAGGTTTTTTCCCATAGCTATAACTACGCTGACCTATTTATTATTCAAAATCGCGAAGGTGCTTACTTATGAACATTACTAGTGAGGTTATTCAATTACCGTACTGAAAAACAAAGTACAACATTAGTTTTTTAAGAATATTTCAAAAACCTTCAGGAATTTTGAGATAAGTGTAATAATAAAAAATGTTGATCTGTTAATTCTGTATCGGACAGAAAAAAAATATATATAGGGTGTTCCATTTTTCCACATTACTATTGAGTTTATTCAATTATCGTACTGAAAAACAAAGTACAACATTAGTTTTTTAAGAATATTTCAAAAACCTTCAGGAATTTTGAGATAAGTGTAATAATGAAAAATGTTGATCTGTTAATTCTGTACCGGACAGAAAAAAAATATATAGGGTGTTCCATTTGAAAAAATGGAGAAAAATTATTTTTTATTTTGCAACGTTTCACATGGAATTTGGGTCACCCTGTATAAGTAAGACTTATAATACTCATAGCAGAATAACTATAAACCTTTTGCAGTAAGCTACTAGGTTACCTTAGCTTTTAAGATGTTTTATCTAATTTTTATAAATATTTTAAATGTAGACTATAATTTTTTTTTCTTCGATTTTACCTTTTTTCTCCGAAACTATTAAAAAAAGAGAGATATTATTCTAGGAGTCTGTAGACTAGGTAAAGAGTGTTTCAAAAATGTAAAAAAATATAGGGTGTTCCATTTAAAAAAATACAACTCTTATGCGCCACTATTTTTTGTAACACCCTGTATAATCAAGAACATTTTTAAAATGTGCTCTCTAATCAACAGCATATAGTGGCTTTTAAATATTTTTTCTAAAATAAATGGTTAAGGTATAATAAAAGACGGGAGGTGAGCTGCAGGACCCTGTATATATATATATATATATATATATATATATATATATATATATATATAGAAGTAGTGCAAGAACCAATAAAGGTCTATATAATCCTATATATCAAGCTTGTACTGAGTACAACCGACTACAAGTTAATATAAAGAATGCTGAAACTTTAACTAGATTTATAAAAAATAAAAGTACACCTTCATTTATAATTTAAATTTAATTAGTGTATAAATGTATTTCTGATACCTTCTGATAGATTTTCTAACTTAGAGAATTAAAAACTGTATATATGAAAACATAATGTTTTTTAAACTATATATATTTATATAAGAAGAAACCATAATACCGCAGCTAAATTTTAATTTACCCTTTTTTTACCGCTATGTTGATGATTGCATTGCTGCGATTCCGCAAAATAATGTAAATCAAACTCTAAATAAATTTAATAGCTATCACGATAAATTGCAATTCACCATCGAAGTCGAAAAACAAAATCAAATAAACTTTTTAGATGTCACCTTACATAAAACAAAGGATACTATCAGAACAGAATGGTACACAAAAAAGACTTGGTCCTCAAGGTATACCAACTATAATTCCCAACATCCACTTTCTCAAAAAAAATCAGTTATTATAGCATTAGCCGGTAGGGCAATTCAGCTATCAGATGTTGAGTTTAGGGAAAACTCAATTAATAAAGCCAAACAAGTTCTTTTCGAAAATAAATATCCCCAACAATTAGTAAATAGAGTATTTAAACAAAGAATTAGTAAATTTTACAATAAAACGAACAACTCAAAAGCCAACACAAACAAAACTAATAACTATTTAACACTACCATACATAAAAGGTTTATCTGAGCAACTTAAACATCTATTTAACAAATATAATATAAATGTTGCACACAAGGGCTTCCATTTATTAAATCAAAATTTCACTTCCCTAAAAACCAAGACACCTAAAATGAAAAAAAGCAATGTTATATATGAGATCCCGTGTGGAGATTGCGCTGGAGTTTATATTGGACAAACCAGCCAATATTTAGGCTCGAGAATTAACTCTCATAAATATGATAAAAGGAATCCCACTGCCCTTTCTAAACACGAAATCCAAAAAAAACATAAATTTAATTTTAGTGAAACTAAAATTCTAAAAACCGTAAACAACAAACGCAAGCGGGAACTTTACGAGTCTATTGAAATTAAGAAAAATAAAAACTCAGTAAACGACAAAAAAGATATCAACCTTGTAAGCAAAATTTATTTTGACATTATTTAATTATTTTCTCACATACATTTGAAAAAATTTAAAAATAATAATCTTAGACAAAATAAAATTACTTTCTGAACCGCCCGGTAAAAACTCAAAAAACGTCAAAAAACAAAAAAAACCATAACATCCTACCTATCATACGTATCTGCTTTTCAGTCAATAACTTTTCGTCGTCCTTCATGTTGTATCGTTAAAAATGTTTGTCCAAATAAGGCGATCAGCGTCGTGTCTTTTGTGATTTTAAACACCTTTGGATAATTTAATTACTAATATACGTTTCATGGTAAGTCTGTCTTGTTTTACTAAAGTGTGTAGGTTCTCTAACTTAAATTATTTTAGAAAGTATTTTTGAGAAAGGCACGGAGCCACCTGCCGAAACGTCAAATTTAAAATGAATAGATGACTAATAATTTTTGAGAATTGTTTTAATGCTATGAACTTATAACCCAAGAAAAATCTAGTAACTATATATATATATATATATATATATATATATATATTTATATATACAGGGTGGCCCATCGAAAACGTACCGCAAGGCATAACGGCCAGGGTAATTTTTTTTTCAAAAAATCCAAAAACACATCAATTTTGTTTGTGAGGGGGACAACTTTTGCCCTTAAAATGATCGCAAAATTTTCAACCCTCTAAGCGGGGGTGTCATCCCCCAAACTTTTTAAAATGGGAAGAGGGGTCAAGTGGTACCGCAATGAAAAGGGCTTTCTATTCTCTATACATTCCCGCTTTGGTTTTGAAAATCGGTCAAGTCATTTAGAAAATATGAAGGATTGAAATTTGAAAAATACATTTTTCAAAAAACGCATAAATTGAATTAAATAAAAAAAAACTTACCGTATTAATGAAGCAAATGCTGAAAATGTTGCCCGTCGACCTCCATACAGTAATACAAATTAGCTTCAAATCGTTCTCGAACATTCTGAAGAACTTGAGGGGTCACTTCGCGACAAACGTCAATAATTCGTGTTCGCAGATCTTCTAATAAGGCAAGTGGAGTGCTATACACTTTACTTTTTATGTGTCCCCATAGAAAAAAGTCTAAAGGAGTCAAGTCGGGTGACCGGGGAGGCCACTCAATGGCACCCCTTCGTCCTATCCACCGCCCGGGAAAGTTAGTGTTTAAATAATTACGCACATTTTGAGAGTAATGTGGAGGTGCACCGTCTTGTTGAAATATCAGTTCCGCTTCAACGTATCCAGGATTATTTTCGATGATGTCAGTTAGGGCTGGGTCGATGGTATTTTCCAGTAAATCTAAGTACATATCACCTGTTAGAGTTCCAGGAAGAAAAAAAGGACCCACAATAGAATTTCCAAAAATACCAGCCCACACGTTCAATTTCTGAGGATGTTGTGTGTGCACCTCGTGAAATACCCTGGGGTTGTTCTCAGCCCAGTACCGACAGTTATGCCGATTAACTACACCGTTCAAAAAGAAAGTGCACTCACCCGAAAAACACATATTGAATAGAAAATTATTATTATTGGCCACTCGTTCACTAATAGTTTCACAAAATTGCAAGCGGCGATCAAAATCGTCTTCGTTGAGTTCTTGTACCAACTGAATTTTATACGGGTGGAAATGGTGTTTTTTCAATATTCTTTGGACACTTGTACGATTCACGCCGGTCTCATTGGCTAATTTTCTTGTACTCAGCGTACTATCCATGGCAACTTGGCCCAATACAAAGACCTCCATAGCTTCATTTACTACAGGATTTTCCATCTGCCTCTTTTTATTTATAAGGGATCCAGTTTCGCGAAATTTTGCTACTAACTCGCGAACAATTTTGCCGGAAAGGTGTTTTTCAGGATGTCGTTCATTAAATATCTGCGCAACCCGATTGCCACATTCATTATTTTTAAAATAAAGTTCGATTATTTCCACTTTTTCTGCAAGTGAGTACACCATAATTATTGATAAAAAATTTAATGATAATGAGAAATTTAAACGCACAAGTTACAGAACAGCTATCTAGCAACTACCGCACCTGATCGTTGTGGCATGTCAAATCACTAAAATCAGCAGTAAACATCTAAAATAACAGGACAAAAATAGCGAATTGGTCGAAGGAATTTATCCTTATCATTTACTCTGATAATTTGTAAATAAACATTTTAAATTTCAATCCTTCATCTTTTCTAAATGACTTGACCGATTTTCAAAACCAAAGCGGGAATGTATAGAGAATAGAAAGCCCTTTTCATTGCGGTACCACTTGACCCCTCTTCCCATTTGAAAAAGTTTGGGGGATGACACCCCCGCTTAAAGAGTTGAAAATTTTGCGATCATTTTAAGGGCAAAAATTGTCCTCCTCACAAACAAAATTGACGTGTTTTTGGATTTTTTGAAAAAAAAATTACCCTGGCCGTTATGCCTTGCGGTACGTTTTCGATGGGCCACCCTGTATATATATATATATATATATATATATATATATATATATATATATATATATATATATATATATATATATATATATATATATATATATATATATATATATATATATATATATATATATATATATATATATATATATATATTTTTGCTACTTTTTTTATATATTTTTTTTTTAATATATATATATATATATATATATATATATATATATATATATATATATATATATATATATATATATATATATATATATATATAATATATTTGTTTTTATTTATTTTTACTATTTTGATATATATATATATATATATATATATATATATAGATTTATATATAACAGTATTATAGATTATATATATATATATATATATATATATATATATATTTTTTATATATATATATATAGTTTTAATGTATATGCCAAAATATATATAGCAGGTACATGTATATATATATTTAATTTTAATATATATATATATATATATATATATATATATATTCCGACAATATTTAAATTATATTATCTGAAGAAAATTAAGTTTTTCCTAGTATTTTATTTTAAAGGCCACCTTTATACTTGTAGTTATATTATATGTCTTGGTATGTATTAGGGAGTGTCATAAATGTTCATTAAGTAACAAATAAATTAATGGAAGAATATCCTGTACAAGTAGAGCTGTTTAAGATCATTTTAAAAAAGATTTAAATCAAAGATTGTAGATACTTTTTATATTGGACAAATGATTTAAATCAAAGATCATTTATATATAAAAAAAGATTTAAATAGTAAATCTTTTTTAAGCATCTTTCAGCATCATCTTCAGCAGAGAGTTAGAGTTCCAGGAAGAAAAAAAGGACCCACAATAGAATTTCCAAAAATACCAGCCCACACGTTCAATTTCTGAGGATGTTGTGTGTGCACCTCGTGAAATACCCTGGGGTTGTTCTCAGCCCAGTACCGACAGTTATGCCGATTAACTACACCGTTCAAAAAGAAATGTGTATTGAATAGAAAATTATTATTATATACTCGTTCACTAATAGTTTCACAAAATTGCAAGCGGCGATCAAAATCGTCTTCGTTGAGTTCTTGTACCAACTGAATTTTATACGGGTGGAAATGGTGTTTTTTCAATATTCTTTGGACACTTGTACGATTCACGCCGGTCTCATTGTGTACTATCCATGGCAACTTGGCCCAATACAAAGTCCATAGCTTCATTTACTACAGGATTTTCCATCTGCCTCTTTTTATTTATAAGGGATCCAGTTTCGCGAAATTTTGCTACTAACTCGCGAACAATTTTGCCGGAAAGGTGTTTTTCAGGATGTCGTTCATTAAATATCTGCGCAACCCGATTGCCACATTCATTATTTTTAAAATAAAGTTCGATTATTTCCACTTTTTCTGCAAGTGAGTACACCATAATTATTGATAAAAAATTTAATGATAATGAGAAATTTAAACGCACAAGTTACAGAACAGCTATCTAGCAACTACCGCACCTGATCGTTGTGGCATGTCAAATCACTAAAATCAGCAGTAAACATCTAAAATAACAGGACAAAAATAGCGAATTGGTCGAAGGAATTTATCCTTATCATTTACTCTGATAATTTGTAAATAAACATTTTAAATTTCAATCCTTCATCTTTTCTAAATGACTTGACCGATTTTCAAAACCAAAGCGGGAATGTATAGAGAATAGAAAGCCCTTTTCATTGCGGTTCCACTTGACCCCTCTTCCCATTTGAAAAAGTTTGGGGGATGACACCCCCGCTTAGAGGGTTGAAAATTTTGCGATCATTTTAAGGGCAAAAATTGTCCCCCTCACAAACAAAATTGACGTGTTTTTGGATTTTTTGAAAAAAAAATTACCCTGGCCGTTATGCCTTGCGGTACGTTTTCGATGGGCCACCCTGTATATATATATATATATATATATATATATATATATATGTGTATATATATATATATATATATATATATATATATATATATATATATATATATATATATATATATATATATATATATATATATATATATATTTTTTTTTTTTTTCGAATTTTGTAAATTGTTCGTCGACAGTATTGTTGTTTGTATCTCTACCGTTTCGTATATCCCAGTGCACGTACTTCGAATTTGTAACACCCTGTATATTTTTGCTACTTTTTTTATATGCATTTTTTTTTTAAGACGAGCCAAAGAAATATGCTTCACCAAATCCGAAACAACCATAGATCAAGACGTTATAAACTTAGCACTAGAACAATCAGCCGAAAATATAGGAAAAGGTAATTAAACAGTGATATTAGGTTTACCCAAAATATGTATTTTATACCTCTCTTGTGATACGTCATTGCTATACTACGTAATATATTTGTTTTTATTTATTTTTACTATTTTGATATTTATTTTGTGAGCGATATTTTTACGTCTTATACTGGATTTTAAGATTTACATCCCAAAACAGTATTGTGCCATTCTAGATTTTGAATGTACCTAGAATATTTGTAAGAATCACACATTTTTTAATTACTATCATCTTGTTGATTTAGTTTTAATGTATACCTGCCAAAATGTTATAGCAGGTACATGTATTACAAATATTTAATTTTAATTTTTTTTTCATGAAAGAACTGTACCTTTTTTTCAGTGCCTATACAATAGTAATCATGGTTCCTGTGTTTTATTTTATGCAAAATTTCTCAGTTTAATTTTCGTACATAAATTCCATGCATTCCGACAATATTTAAATTATATTATCTGAAGAAAATTAAGTTTTTCCTAGTATTTTATTTTAAAGGCCACTCGGGAATATTATACTTGTAGTTATTTATATGTCTTGGTATGTATTAGGGAGTGTCATAAATGTTCATTAAGTAACAAATAAATTAATGGAAGAACCGGCTACCCATACATCCTGTACAAGTAGAGCTGTTTAAGATCATTTTAAAAAAGATTTAAATCAAAGATTGTAGATACTTTTTATTTGGACAAATGATTTAAATCAAAGATCATTTTGTGCATAAAAAAAGATTTAAATAGTAAATCTTTTTTAAGCATCTTTCAGCATCATCTTCAGCAGATTTTATCTATTTTTTAAAAATTAAGTTTTCCTTAAAAATATTATAAGTCTAACTAAAAATCTAATTAGTTTAGTTATATCTATAGGGTTTTCTTTCTTTATTTATTTCAGACTGATTATTCTCTGAAGTGATTTTCATATTTTATAAATCCGTAATATATAACAGTTGCCATAAAATATAGGTATAACGTTTCCATGTAGTCAACACACTTCATGGCGACTAATGTTACTAGACAGTTAAGTCAAGTCCAAATTTCAACCGTATCTGTATCCGCATCCTGCTAAGCTCGATACGTTGACAGATTTATGTTACGGACATAAATACACCGGATATGGATCTGTCAAGAGTCAAAAAATGTTTTTTATCCTAGTAATTTTTTGTATAAAAAAAACAAAAGATGGCTTATAAAACTGTCACTTTCAAAATATAAACATTCACCATTTACGTAACTCGATACGTTATGTATACGTATACGAATACCGCGAAAAATTTACAATTGGCTTTAAGTGTCTACTGTATAAATTATAAAGAACAAAAATGCGCTTTTAGGCAATTTTATTGAAAAATATAAAAGAAAATATAATACTTAAATACTATAATTTTTGATAAAGATACAATACAATACAATTTAACGTACCATATAAGATTCAAAATAATATGTAAAATAATGCTAGGAGATAAAATATAGTCTGCATTGACTAAAAAGACTATAGGTTCATAAAAAAGTATTTTACCATATTTGCCTGTTTGCCTAAAATAGAAAGCTCCCTTTGGGTACCGAAAAGATGAAACAATTTGTATTTTGCGTAGTTAGTCGCTATTAGACGAGAATGGAATAAAGTTTGATTTGTTGGGAACGCCATGTTTTTTTTTGATCGTCTAACAAATAACATACGTGTCCCTTTGGCGGTATGTATTTGACCCCTTTTTGTCGGCTGCGGAAATTTTCATTCTTCTTTGCACGTACTTTTTCTATATTTAATTCGTTTTAGTATGATTTAAATCATGTTAAAATGATTTAAATCTTTTTAAAAAGATAAAAGAAAATCAAAGATTCTTTTCAAAAAGATTTAAATAAAAAACCATTTTCTGAAAAAAGATTTAAAATCAAAGTATTTAAATAAAAAAATGTATTTAAATCGTAAAAAGATTTAAATCTTACTGATTTGTAACTGCTCTGTGTACAAGCACGAATAACAACGTCTAGAAACTCTGGTAATTTCAATGGGTATATAATAATTTTAAAAAGAAAAGTTTATTAGATAATCTAGAAAAAATGTGGTACTTAGCAACTGCGGTGTTGGACTTATAAATAATTTCCTTTTTATTACGTAAACCTAAAAAATAGAGTTAGGGCCAGGTTGAAACGTCAGCACTACTTCTAAACGTTCCCAATGATGGAGTCTCTTGGTTCCATAGGATGTTTTTCCTTTTTCAAAATTTTTTTGAATTTTCATGAAATTCAAGTTATTTTTCTGCATTCAGATTATTGGCTCATGAAACTTCTCATTATAGGAGAAAATTTCCCAAAATTTTTAGATTCCTCTGTAGAGTTAATTTTCACTCAAGTCTGTAGACTTTTATTTGCATATTCATTATATATATTTTAGTGATGCAACGATTCCGAGTTTTACGGTTACGGTTATGAATACATTTACGGTTATTTAAAAAGAAATGCAGAATAACGAAAAATATAGTTTATTCTTTAAAATTAAAAACGCGTTTAGTAAACGTTAAATAAAAATATAAAAAACAAAAATGGATATTCTAATAAAAATATAAAATATTAAAAGGAAACGAAAATTCAAAATAATTAATAACATTTTAAAGTTATAACTCATAAAAACGAAGTAACTAAACATTTTTAAAAATTGAAAAGTTAATCAAAATTTACCGCAGTGAAATTTTTATTTAGAAAACTGCGGGCTCAGGCTGTTCCTCTTTGGCGTTTGCCCTGCAGTCGAAAACAATCTCTCCGAATTTGAAACGCGGAAATGTTGAAATGAACACCTTTTTCAGAACGAGAACGGATTTGACGTATGAAATATATTTTGCATGCATTGACTACGAAATCGAAGTGTTAAAAAAAGCATTAATAAATCTACTTCAATACTTTCTTGCATATGCTGCCAGTGGTTCATTGCTTTCAACGTTTTCAATAATTTCCTGGCATATATTCCAAATTCCACTGCTTGTGGTGGCTGAACGTCAGAATAAGGTGTTTTGTTTTCCAGCAGTTCCGGTTATTGTATTTCTTTAGCAACGGTATAAAGAAGAGTCTTTGTTTTGGTAGTGGTATTCTTATTGCGAAATGTTCGGAATTTGTATCGTGGATGAAGGATAGTCGCTAGAACACAATTGTCATTTTCTTCAAGGTTTTAGTCGCTCATTTAAACTTGCACTTCTTTCAAGGCTTTGAAGACACTATTTACCAAAGGAATAGCATCAGTTAATGTAACATCATCTTCACTTAATGCTTTTGTGACGTCCTCAACATCCTTCAAAATGTTTACAACTTCTCCCAGAAGAATCCATTGTTGTGTGTTTAACTCACGATTAAGAGGGATATTCAGATTGGGCAGAACAGCTTGTACAGCGATACACTGTTCGTGTAATCTTTTCAACATCAGGTACGTTGAATCCCATCGGGTAGAAACATCCTGAGTAAGTACTTGACGTGGAACATTATGTTCTTCCTGTAATATCCCAGTCGTTAAGTGCCCGACATAAATTTTCAGAAATATTTGCGGCCGAATGAGATTCACCTTCAAAAGGCATCACTTCAAGGCATACATTTTTTGATTGAAAGTTGTTATTTAATCCATGAACAGTAATACTAAATTTGACGCGGGAGTACATATCGGGTTAAACAGTTTGTGCTAGATGCGCACTAGATATAGTTTTTAATAAGTCTTTGAAAACCTATTTTATTCACGTGGCTCAGCGGCTCCATATCAATGCATATTGCTTCGGCAATTAGCCAAGTTATTTCTTTGGCGCGAATATCATCCACAGCATACTTCTTGCAGTTTTCGAAAATATGTGGTATTGGAACTGGCTTCGGAACAATCCATCATGTCAGTCTCTTCACTTTGACTTCGTGTAAGATGATTCCATAAATTTTAGATGGAAAAACCTTTCATTGACTCATTTTTGCCTCCTCGCGATATACTTGCGTTACAGAATTTACAATTAGCGGTGGCCGCTGTTGCAGACGTCTTTGTAAAATATTTCCATATATCGCTGTTTTCTTTTTTTCTTGTATGCGGCATCAGCATTTTTTTACTGACAAACGGCACAGAGTAAACAAATGATTACACAATATTTTAAAAGTTTTAAGCACTAATCGAAACAAAATTTTAAAATATAGTTTAGAACAGAATGTTTTATTTACGCCGGCAACCTAAAGTAAACAAAAACTGTTTACTTTAGGTTGCCTGTTTTTTTAACCTTTTTTGATGTTAAATATCCATAGCTTTGAAGCGTTTTTTAATACTTAGGAGTTAGTACCTATATCTTAAAGCTAATTTCGATTCGATTCGATCGATGCAAAACTGCTTCCGCCTCCGATGATCCGAACGCACTAATTTACATTAATTCTATAACAAGCGTCTGCAGCCTGCAGCAGCAGTTTTATACCGCTCCCATCTCTATTTGGCTTACGGATATTCACCTTTGCGTTGCCATAGCAACTGCCGTAAACAAGTTTAAGCGCGAAAGCCGGCGTGCGGGGGAGTCTGATGCGGAATTTGTTGTTACTGCTGATTGTGATTCCTCAACGGGTCGCTTTTATAAAAAGGTGTTCAGCTCACTACGTTTTTAAGTCATTATTATTTTTTGAGTATATAACGCACCATTTTTGATAGAAAATAATGGTATAATTAAGTAAATAATGTAAATTCATATAAAACATACTACATTTTTATAATAAAAGTGTAGGTTATAAAACGCTTAATTTAAAATTATTTTTATTTTTAAGTGAATTAATTGCCGCTGGTGGTAACGTGTTCATCGATAGCAGGTGGACAGCACAATTTTTATTGGCTAGTGACTTGTGCTTGGAATTCACTAAGTACGTATTCAGCCGTTCGATGCATTGTAGCATTTCTATACAGAAACCGTATAATAATCATGTAAAATATACGGTTACGGTTAACCCTATAATATCAAAAACCGTGAATTAACCGTAATCGTAACCGTTGCAACACTAATAGATTTCTAATTCAGTTATAAAATATCGCTAAATTCGCCTTTACCCACAACTTCCCTCGTACAGAATTTAACTACTTCGTACATATAACACAGTCTATATCTGCGTATACAGGGAACACGTGAAGTTTGTTAAATGGTTGTTCTTCTTTTTGTAATATTTTAGCCCCTCCCTGCAACCCCTAAAATTGTAGGCACCCCAACTTTTTTTTTAAATGGCAACCTAGGTCATGTGGCGACTCTATGACAAGATCTTCTCAAAGCGAATCCGATACTAGCAACAAATTAGGGGTCTGCTCATTTCGTTATAGTAAAAAACGAGTCCACATAAGTTTTATAATTGAAAATTAATATTCGAGTGGGATTCTTAGCACTCACCTGATTCGGCTAATATAATAAATGCTGAAACTGATTTCCACCTTGTACTTGGCATGCACCGAGTCTGTGGTAAATACTATCAACCACACTACGAATACTTTCGTCTGGTAAATTAGTAACCTTCATCCTTATTCTAACTTGTAGGTCCTCAATGCTGTTTGGTCTAATTTTAAAAACTCCTTCATATAGTAATAAATACAATGGTGTACGTTCGAACATTTATACCAAAATGCGGTGGTGTGCGTCATCTTGTTGAAACCATATTCTCTCATGGAGAATATCTGGATTACCCTCGTTAGGAAACATTATTGTTAGTGCAGGTATTAAATCGAATGAGAGGAAATCTAAGTAACGCTCAGCAGTAAGATTTCTTCAAAGAAATTTGCCAGCCCATACATTGACTTTTCGGGGATATTGTATATGTCCCTCACGTATCCAGTAATGGATTTTGACCATACCAGAATCGATAATTGTGTCTATTGATCATTTCATTTAAATAAAATGTAGCCTCATCGGAGAAGATAATATTTTGAAAAACATGTTATTTTCATCATATCTTCTCATCATTTCTCCACAAAATTGTAATCTCCTATCATCTTCAAGAAGTTCCCGTACAATATGCACTTTATACAGGAGATACTTCTGGCTCTTTAATAATTACTGTACAGAAGCTCTACTGACATCGTTATTTATCGCTAATGTTTTAGTTGAAGAATGTTGACTTTCTTGTACTGATAGGAGTATATAAAGTTTTTTGTCTTCAGTTAAAGCGGGTGGTCGGTCCGTTTTAGATAAATCCCTGTCTCATGCACTTCAAATTTTTAAAATATACTACTCATACTTGACCGCGTAATTGTATTCTGTGGTACTTTTTATTGAAAAACACACAAACTTCTTCCTAGTTCCGTACTTTGTCTCCACTACCCAACAATGCTTACTGTTTTACTATGTCTTTGTTTCATAGATATATTTTAATCGTTTTATGTGTTTTGCCATTATGATGCACTACTGGTATAAATTTTCAACATTCCTGACAGAATCTTCTTTCTTGTTGGAATAGCCTTGATAAAGACTTAATAAAGGTCGAAATGTTATTTTCTAAATAAAAGGAGGTTTCATGTGTTGTCCTGAACCCACAAAACAACCTACCTTGTATTATTTTGTGTGTGTAGGTATTTGCCAAATAAACAACCAAATGTGGCAAATAACTGTCCTAGAATTTCAAGAATTTGGATAACCTTTCACCTGCATTTTGTAATGTAAAAATTTGGACATTAGGAAGTTTCTTCTGACGTATGGGGCAATAATAAATGAATGGTAACCAAGGACATTCCGCGTTACACCATAAGGATCTACTTTGATAGTTAATTATACCTAAAAACTTATGTAGACTCGTTTTACTGTAACGAATTGAGCGGATCCCTAATTTGTTGCTAATATCGGTTTCAGTTTTAGACCTTCTCATAGAGTCGCCATATGATTTAGGTTGCATTTGAAACAAAAGTTGGGGTGCCTACAAATTAAAGCATTTCAGGGAGGGGGTTGAAAATATTACAAAAAGACAGTGTTTTTGTGAGAAATGACTCATACAGAAGATATAAATTTTGTGCGTTTCTTTTAAACAACCCTGAATAATTATTTGGTAATAACTTTATACAAATCCTATAAATTGTAATTTATTTAATTTTTTTTAGTTTTTAGTTTATTTATTATTATTATTATTTATTTTTCATAGCTTTGTTTATATAGTTTATATAAATAAATTATGGCCTTTATTATTTGCTTCCATAAAAAGGTTTCATTCTAAGAAATATTTAAACAATAAAAACCACGATTTTGTTTTGCCACTTTTAGCAGTCTATCCCTGTTTCACGCTTAATTTTTGTGCAAAATTTCGAGTCAATTAGATAAGTAGTTTTTTGGTATTAAATTTTTAAATATTTCGTTAGGCTGTTATTTTGTTCCGCCATAATGACTTTAGGCAAAAATTTGACCTGTTTATCCCTATATTACACTTTATTTTTATGCAAATTTCGAAGTCCATCCGCTAAGTAGTTTCTTAATGATTTTTTTACATCTTCTGAGTCTGCCATATTGGATTTTTACTAACATGTTAACCATTGCATCTCCATATTACCCTTAATGTTTGACCACCACAACAAACTGATATGCTGACCGAAATGGGACGTGATGGGGGTGATTTTTCCCGATTATAATACTTCCGTCTAATGGAAGGCAGTAAAAAAGAACTAAAAAGGTAATATGTAACAAAGGTAGGATGTAAAACTAATATTGCGTCTTTATATAGGATGTTCCAGAAGTCAACGATCAAACTTAGTGGGCTGATAAAGGTCGTCATTTAAAATTAAAATAACGGCATGTACCCCTATTCAATTGTTGATACTATCAGAGATATTTCTTCAAATTCTTTAAAATATCCCCATAAAAAAAGAGGTTAAAGTCAGGTGACCGCGGTGGCCACTGTATGATACCTCCCCTTCCAGTCCTCCGATTTGGGAAGTGTCTGTTGAGATACTGTCTTACCACTAGCGCATAGTTGGTAAGTATTTAATTCTAAATAATAATGCCCATTATTCAATGTCGATAGTTTCAGTTTTCATATTTAGATTTTTGGGTTTTTCTCGCAAAATCATCTGCTGTATTCACGAAGTAATTAATTAAATAAAAAATAGAACTTGGTTACATCCATTATTTTTAGGATACCATACTGATAGATGCATCTTTCCTAAACAAGCATTTTCTTAATCGGTGTTAACCTCAATGAATTTGAAAAAACTGTAATAAATAACAATTTCATTTGACAAGAATTCAATTAATTTTATCTTGACGCTTGCTAGCAGAAAAAGTTGTCCATTCGTTGGTGATTCTAAAATAATATTACACATTGGGTCAATAAGGTTAGA